>JBCFXI010000897.1:0-92805 GCA_038496175.1 Ampulex compressa
GAGCTGATATTGCAAGGCTTGTGTGTGAAAAAGTTCTATTAATTCTACACAGTAGTTTTTGGTTGGTGAAAAACGAAAAACAAAACGAAATGACTTTCCGAACAACCCAATAATTTAATTATAATCGAATCATCGGATACTTCGTTCCGATGTACTCGTGTAGAGAACGGCACTGTCCGTGGACATTGTAGTGCTGTATTGTTTCAAAACGACATTTTTTTTTAACTTAGTTTGCATCAGACTATGCTGTCCAGGAAAATAGCCTAGTACTGAATTTAGCTGTATCAAAAAGGTTAATATACCTGAAGAAGGCTCACAACCGAGACGAAACGTTGTATGAATACATGTTTTAATTCGCCAGATCCATCACATCTAGAGTTACTGCTTATTAAAACCACTAATTATTGCATACATTAACCACAATCAAACAAGAAAAAGGATACAAGTCGTTGTGTCAGATTAGTGTAAAAAATTGAACTGTATTTCCGCTCATTAATTACCTGCGATCGTAAAATCTTGACCGATCACATATCCAGGTGCCAATATCGGATCTGGCAATCGTTATAACAACTATCTCTTGTTCTTTTCTTTTATTTCTTCGTGGGCCGTTATTTTGAGGTCATACCATAATGTCACAGCTGAATATAGCTTGATATCTACTGTAACGTTACGTTACAAAAAACGGGGGCAAATAAGAAAAATAAATGGATGATTTTGAAATGACGTTCAAAATGACCTTAGGAAGATTTTTTTTTATCGACATTAAGTTTACGACTTGAAGCTACATGAACTTATTCTAGTTATTCTTTTTGCGTTCAATAACGATAAAAAGAATGAAAATGTTTATTGAAGTAAATTTATACGGTATAATTTAAATTTCATTAAACCGATAAAAATGTATTAAATTTAAATTAAGAAATAAATTGAATTATATTTAAGAGTTTAATAGTGTAATAATTAAGCGAATTTAAGTGAAACTCACTGAGTATATGTTAAATATTTGTGTTAAAATTGTTTTGAAAACATTTTTTCATGACCATACTACTTACCCAGACAACACACCGAGAATCAGGTTCATCACGAAGAAAGCTCCAAGTATAACCATCGAAATGAAATATATCCACTGCCACGAACTTCCCATCGCGTCCTCAATCTGGAAAATAAAACGAGGAAACCATCCGAAATGATTCATGAAACTTTCTGCGGCAACTGTAATACAAAGTAGTCAGAAGGGAAACTAACTTTGAGCAGACGATGTGACGTTACCTCTTTCATAAAAAGTGATCAATTACTCGATACGTGTAAAGAGTTTGTTTCATCACGCTTACATTAGTCCACAATGAAAATAAGAGCAAATTCGCATTTGCTATTTGTATAGAATGCATTTAAATTGTTCTTTTAATTGACTAAGCATTAAGGGTTTTTGAAGCTTCAAAAGTTGTTCTTAGTTTTTAATTACTTACCAGGCACCAAATATAATTATTGCATACCTCTATATATACGTGCGAACAAAGTCTATTTGTTAAAGGCTTACATACCGTTTAACATATCTGTACAATATTTGGTATAAATATCTTTCGAAATTTTAAAAAAGATTCTGTAGGAATCACAAAACCTCAGGCATTCTTATAACCTACTTACTCTCATTTTAATCAACGCAAATTTGACATAAATAGCTCAATTATTTATAATAATCGTAAGGAAGTATATATTAATAAAATTGATTCCTGATATATTCACACTTAAAAATAAAATAGCAAAGAAATAACGATTAGCTTTTAAAAAAATAAGAAATATCTAGATGACATTAAAATTTATTGTAGAAATAATAGTTTAGAGAAAAATCGAAAAGTGAAATGTGTAGTCCAATAAGACCAAGTTGTTTGTATTGTAATAAATTGACTTACTATATGTACACACTATAATTTAATACAATTTACTGTAGTGGAGAACATATTGTACACAAGTTAAATATAAGTTAATCCTATAAAATAAGCTTTTGACCCTTAATGCAGTGTGCCTACAGTACAGATGTGTGAATAAATTTTTAACCCAGCGATCAATTACACATATCGTAATTTCTGTTGTTCGTAATATAAATTAGAACTTTTAGAATAACAATAATGGAACTCGTGTTTCAATATCTTACGAAATTCAGTTGATGAAACGTTTTCCATTAAAAAATATCGTTACCCTTGATCGATATCTGTTATATCATAAATACATTATTTAGACCAAGTTTTAAGACAGCGCAATGTCGACGAGATGTTCAATGAGTCGATCGAAGCTATTCAAATTGATCCTTCATCGTTGAATTGGAATTTTTCTCTATCAGTATACACAATTTCTCATCACCAAACTATTAAGGAAGTCCTCGTCCTAACCTTGGTCCGACTCGTAACTCATTTTTGTGGAATTTGGGAACACATTTTTGACATTAATTTACACTCCATAATACTTGAACTACAAGCTCCGCAAATTTTGTTTATTGGTTCCATAATAATGTTGCCCACGCAAAAGCATCCAAGTAAATATGCGTTAAATGATCTCTTGACATTTCCATAATAACCTCCATTTTTGAATATTAAATTCATATGATAAACGTTTAACGGATTTACAATTACCGAGGGCACTTTATAAATCCTAATAATATATTCACACTGCAGGAGTATGCGATAACTCTTAAAGTATAATATTACCTGGTTGATTTTAGTTAATGAAAAATTTATACGATTTTAATTAAGAAAAAAATTTCATTACACGTGGAATAATCCTATATAGAATTTATATTTAACTCGATCATATGTCGTATATTAATACGTTGACTGCCTCGTCAGTCACCGGCGACTGACAGTAGCAAATACGATACACAACTAAAAAACTTACATTTTCTTAATAAATCGTAAGTCATTCCAGGATCGTATCGTTAATGTACTTAAATATTTTTTATCGACAAATTTTAATGGATTTTATCGAAACACTGTAAACAAGAAAACAACGAGTCCTTGTGACAAGCACCACTTCGACACAAATCGAAAGAGGAAATCCAGAATTAAATAAACGATATAAAATTATTAGAACTTAACTATTATCTACTTACAACCTGAACAGCTTTCGAAACGTAACGGAAAGAAGGCAGAGGTTATTGGAACCCTCAAGCAATATCATTAACATTAATAACTTTAGTGCCACGGTGAATCGTATCTGTACATTAATCTCAGAAGGACCTGGACTATGGAATTTTCATTACGAAGATGTAAACCGGAGGTAGATTTGCTGGATATAAAAAGCAGTGCTTTGTACGCGCGACACTCAGTCATTCATTATCCAAGCCTGCTAACGGACGCCACGATCTTCCTGTTCTTAAAAATCATCCAGTAAGACTTAGTCGTACGCCTATTCTCTAAACGAGTTTCTCTTCATCAAGTAGTAGACACCAAGATATTTTCGAATTATCCAAGGCGCACTCGACTACGTTTCGAAGAAGGCGCAAATATCTCGATTTCGTTAAGTAATTCACTCAATTCCTTCAGAAATTTGGTAAAAAATTCTTGATCATTAGCCTCATCTCAGGGGACAGTCGCGCAAACACGTTTGATCCAAAAAACGAGATTCCTTTTACCTCTAAACAACATAAAATTGCAGACCATGGAAAATTGTGACATCCTTTCTTGAATGAATGTCCATAAGCATTTCGAACTAAGAGTGATTGTCTTCTGCTATAATAAGAAACAACGGCCCTATGTTCACACGCCTGCATCGAGTAAGTTTCGATCTTAGAAGTGCGCTTGGCATTGCTATACCACGATATCAACGCACTTCTGAGCAGCGCGCGTGGCCTGACGGAAATTTCCTTGTAACTGCGCGTGGCAGTCAACGTGTTAACCAATTACTTACCATTGTCTCTTTTTTGGGACGCTCGTTTTTTATTCATTTCTACCTAAGCAGTGGAACTTTTAGTTTTTATTGCTACAACTAAATGCTGTACCGGCTGTTATAAAAGTTACAGACTCGATACAAATATTTTTTCTATAATTAGCTTATTGTAGGAAATTAATTAATTAGTACTTTTTTAAGGTTTGCACTTGGCTTTGACATGTAATATATTAACCAAAGGTAAATGTACTTACGTTGTATAAGACTTCTGTCCAACCTTCAAGAGTGACGCACTGAAAGACCGTCAACATGGCCAGCCCAAAATTGTCGAAATTCGTGATACCCCAGTTAGGACCCTCCCAGAACTGCTTGCTGCAATAATATTCGGGCCCAACGTTATCACACTGGAATCCACCTGGTCCGCATGGTACGGGACTTTCCATGATCTGATCTGCAAAACGACCGAAACGAATATTTTTTATTTTCGATAATTAATTACTCCTACCTATTCTCTTGCACGGAATTATATATAAATTAAACAAATAGTCCTTGCGAGCAGTTAAGCGGTTCAACTGTTGAACTGCAAAGCCATTTCTTTAATTTATATTTTATTTTCGTAAAAAGTCCTCAAAGTATAACGGCATAGTCTTAACTTTTTACATCGTGTATTTCTTTTGGATTTTTTTATTTAATCCTGCTGGTGATTTTATTTTCTATGCTACATTATATTATGAAAAAGTATAAAAATATACGCTGAAAGAGATTATTAAAAGATTATAAGGTGGTTTTTTGATTTATAAAGATTTATTTGTCTAGCAGAAATGTAATATCCGACAGAAAACAAAATACTTGAAATGCACATTACTTAAAAGTAACCATTTATAATGGGTTGAAAAAGCTGAGTATGGAATGATAAATTTATATAGAAATTAATATATCTACAGTAGCACAACATCCAAATGCATGAAATTTTATATCAACAATAGAAAATGAACAGTGGATATAATGGACTGCCTTTCATTTAACACTAAACTTATCGTTTTTTAGAAAACTTCCTGTACCTCGTAGGAGGGCATTCTTTGCGATTTTCTATGATTTTATCGTAATGCGAATCATTCTATCGATCTACTGATATCTCTTCTTAGTCCTCTTTGCATTTAAGTACATATGTGTTATACAAAAATATGTCCAAAAAATGACTGGTAGGTGTAGTGTTAATAAATATAGATTCTCTTTGATTTACTTCTATTTGATTAACTAAAAGAGGAAATGTTAAATTCATAGCTCGCTAATGAAAATTGTCTCTCAAAATGAAGAATTTTCGAAATGTAAGACCTTACTTCCGCAAATGTATTTTTTAAAAAGAATTTTGCGATATCAAATCTCAATTTAGTCAAAGGCGATTTACACGAATCAACTGTTTATTGAAGTACAGGTTGTGCGTCGTGCGCTAAGAATAATTAGACGCTAGGTACGCAGAATCTGAATCGTATCTAAAATAGCGTCAGTAGAAACTGTGTTTCGAGGTTAATCTGAGAACTCTCTTCGCGCTGTTACCGGCAAATATTACTTCCTCATAGTTTATTAACCACAGATTTCTAGTCTCTTAACGTTACGTAGCGCTATTGATCGCAATTTAAATTATGCAAAATATAATACGTACATTACAATATCACTAAATAGCTATATATTAGGCGTGCAACTTTGCTCCCGCCGGTTTTTTTCCGAAATTCGAGAGTTTATGGTAAAAAATACTTTATTATTATATACACCGTCGCAATGCCTAATAGAATAGGGAAATCCAGAGACAAAATAAATAGAATTTATCAGCACTAAACGCCCGTAAATCGATGCCCCAAACATTATCTTAACCGTAGCAGGAAAAGGGAAGAAGTTTCTAGAACCTTCAAAGATCTCCATTGATCGCCAATATCGGGGTCTCTATGATCTTCAGATAAACAAAAACCTAGTACGAATCAGACAGACGCACGTGCAGGATTAAATCACATCATCGGAATTTTTGTTAGGAAGGGGTAACATTTGATTATTGATTATTGATTATTGACTACGATTTGACTATTCGTTGTATTTTCTCGTTTATAGTGATGCGGTTACTATCGACTTCACTGAGCTTGAAAACCTAACCAGTAAGATTCGATCATTCGTGCAACGTTCTTAATGGAGTATTTCTGCATCGAGTCATACGACAGTAAGATATTATCTGAAGAATCTGAAACGCACTCATCTGCGTATTGAAAGCTCAGAAATATCTGAAATCGGAAAAGCTGAAGAATATCTTTGTTTTCCAATCGGGATTTTTCGGAGGATTCAAGGCGCACTCGTCTGCGTATTGAAAAGACCGGCAAAGTTCACGATTCATCCTGATCTAAGATCATTTTTGGAAAGCTTGAGGCGCACTCGCTTGCGTATCGGTGAACACGGAAGGACTGGACCAGTTTGATGAGTAGAAACATTAGACGAAAGTTTCGTGATGGACAGAAACTTGTATTGAAACCTTTTACTTTGAGTTAGAGAAATGAGTAAAAGTCTTTATTGTGAAAGTAGGTTTCCTTGACTTTCTTCCTCAACCTCCAAAATTCTACTAACTTCAAAAATCATTAATTAAGTCGCTTCGTCGCAGGAGAGTGTTACGTAGGCAAGTTTGGCCTACAAAGTATTGAAGTCCCGTATCCTAGACTAGAATAAATCGACAAAAACGGTAGTTCGAGATATTATACATTTATGATCCAAAGTGTTTTCCATCGTTGGCCACGGCAGAAGCAAAATCATTCCATTATTAGTAGACCGATTGAAATTTGTTTGAAGATAGTATATTAGGTCTGGTAAAAAAGTCAATAATGCAAGGGTAACATATTCTAATGAAGCCGTGCGCTATTTATTATAATTGGTTTTATAGTTATTGGCGATATGCATATGTGTATGAATGTGCACGTGTGACGTAGTACTCGTGGTTTTGCTCAAAACAATTGTAAAATGCACAATAAGAAATGCGTAATAAATACACTGATAGTTTTTAAAATTTGATTTGGGAAATCAGGCTTCTAAGGGTTAAATTAACTCAATGTTTCATTACTCTGTAAATCTTCACATAGCTTTGACTCCACATGTTTTGTCGACCTGTGCTCGAATCCCACTTCTAAGAACAAATGTAGGCGCTGCGAAAAAATTTGAGCCATTAAGTTTCTGTACCAGAACTTGAACCCAGGACTTGCCCATTACACGCGACTGCTCTGACCATTAAGCTACCCAGGCTCCCTAGTCGAATCATCCCGCGAATGCCTATTTATATTACGGAGGAGTATCAATCCTACAATGATAATTATGCAGTACATCTTTGTAAAAATGTGAAAATAGTCTGACGTCAGAGTGAATAAATATTTTTAAGAGCATAAATGCGTGCGACTGAAGGAAGAGTGTTTGGGCTATAAGCTGATGAAAGCAGAAGGATTAGAACAGAGTGCATGGTCTATTGTTAGGTGATGCATAGTTTTGAGGAATGCAGGTAGCGGATGAGTGTAGGAACGTCTACGAATGAAAGGATGTGCGTGCAGAGACATTAGGGAAGAAGGGTGTAACCTAAAAGAGAATCAAGGCAGTAGAGAACATAGAATCGTAGAGCGCACAGCAGAGTACAGAGTAAAAAGTGAGAGTCAGAGTACGGAGAATAGAATTGGTTACAGAGAGTCATAGAGAGCAGAGCAGAGTTACGAAGCAGACTACAGAGAAGAGTTAGAGTCAAAGTCAAAGAACAGAGTAAAGGGTTAGAGTCAGAGAGCGGGAGTAAAGAGCTAGCGTATAAAATAGGACTGTAAAGAATGTATCATAGCAATACTAATGAAGCATCTTATCAACACAACACTTATCAACACAAGTCACTGGTGAACAAATACTTGAACCCAACTATCACCATAATCATTCAAAGTTGAATCAAATTCCACATCATCAGAATACAGTAAAACAGCGGTTGAAAGAACGTAGCTTGCGAGCCGCATAGCATCTTTGGCCACTTGAATTTGGCTCTACCACGAATAATAGCACTGTGTGAGTGCATAGACATCGACGTGTCACATCACGTCGGTCAGGTTCGCATTTCATAAAACTTACCGTTCCAATACTACAAGTTCTTTATTTAAAATTGATATGGAATATTTGAAGAAAGAATTTATAATACAGGAACTGTGAGTTTTATGAAAGGGCCCTTGGTACCGTTTTGTCACTTTGTTACGTCACTCTGTAGACAGGAAATGGTGCAGACCTCCGCAGGAGTCATCCTTTCAAACGTTATGAGTTTACAAATTTGACATTATGGTGGAGAAAGAAGGCAATCCAGCACATAGAGCGTGTCTAGTCCTATCTATCACATATTATTAGTTCCTAGTTTCTCTACTACAGATTTCATGTAAATTTGGCCCTTAAAAAAAAAAAAAGGTCTTTGTTTTGCTGACATTTGACTCTTTTAACTAATGAGTTTTCCAATCTCTGCAATAGACTCCCCATAACTGTCGCTCAGCATAGATACGACTTATACACAAGAAATCAATAATTTGTTCCACGACCCCTCAGGAGGAGCAATAACTTGAAATATGACCTAGACGGTGTCAAGCAATAGTTCCACACTCTACGTTCAACACGCGCGCCATTTACGAACTACACAGAAATGTATAATTATGGTTGTTACGATGCACATTAATATAATTAACTATATTATTCACAAAAACGTCAGAACACAACATTATAGAACATAATATAATGTAATTTATCTCGCATTAAAGAAGGTAGGAAAATAATGAATTATCTTTTAAAATTGAAAATTTACATTTACGAGGTAGGAGACATGATTTTCCACGTTCACGAATCACCTTTGTATTTTGCTAAGCAAAAGGAACACCGAACAAAAGAGACTAAGCATACGCGAGACAAAGCAAGTGAGACATTTAAAAACCATCCTAAAATGTATTGCATTACCTTTTCAAATTTAATTTTTTTTATTTGAAACGTTTTTTAACACATCAATGATACTTATTCGAACAAAATGACACCAAACAAAATATATTTACGACATCGTTTACTCATTCAATGTACATTAGGTAATTAATTTCATTATCGTTTTGATTGAATCGCGAATATAGGTTGTTAAACAAATTCACAATATATCGGTACATATTATCATACACATATAATGTAAGTTATGCTTTTACAGTTTCCGCTGAATGCATAAACCGTATCGCAGGAATCACGACGAAGGAGGCGCCATTTCAGCGACGCCAGCGAGAAATGAAACATGAGTGACGCTTACGAGCAAGGTGACACGATTTGAGAAACTCAAACAAGAAAGGCGGCACCATTCGACGAATAACGTAGAATTATAAACGTACATCGCAGGTTTATATATAGGCGTAATCTATTTTTGACAAAAAATCAGATGCTTGTAGCGTAGGAATAAGATTATATATTTACCAAATAAACATTAAATATTGTCATTCAGCAAATTTTACGGAAGTATAATATAATAAAGATAGTTTCCATTTATTATTTAAAATCGGAAAAACAATCCATCTTTCTTACGTAATCGAGGCGATAAAATAAAATAAATTGTCGTATAAGTATGAAATGAGCCGTTTAGTGCACACATCGATTAACTCCATAAAACAAAAAGTTGAGAAATGCGATGAAATAATGTGTATTGTTTTTTAAAATTCCTATTATAATATAAATTCAAATATATAATGTAGAATGCATAAATACAGATATAGCTTTCATCTAACGGCATATAAAATTAATAAGAAAGAATAGCCAAAAAAAAAATCAAAATGACTTCTGAAATAAATTACTTATTATTCAACGGCCAAAAAAAATTTGCCGTTTAATGGTGTTAATCTTTATTATTGAGGAAAGTTATTATAAATATGAAAAGTTATGACTATACCAAGTGCTTTGATACTTAAGTTTAAGATTTTTCAAAAAGTGGAGTTAATCGATGTGCACACTGAATGGCTCAAATAAGTAAATATGGTCGTAATTATATCGTGTTTGATCTCATTTTGATGTGTATGTGTGTGTATGTGTGTGTGCGACTCGTGCGCGGATTTGATTAACCTGTTGATTAACCAACACTTCTCAATGGCAGACTATGCGCAGTAATTCGCAATTAAACAGCTGAAGAGCAACACTGTATAGACTAATAAAGTATGATGTATTCCAGCTTACGGTTTTCTTATTTATTTACTTTTTCTGAAAAAGTGTCAAATACCGGTACAGTATCAACTACTGGCGCTTTTACCTTAATCCATTCTAACATAATGGTGTTATTTTACTTACAAAACTAGTTTTGATATGTGTTAAAATATAGCCATAATGAATTAATTCAAAAAGACAATCTAAAAAAAATGTAATAGAATATTTTTTAAAAAATCGGTATTTAATCATTGGGCGCGATAGCATTAAAATACTGATAAATTTCTAAAAAAAAAAAAAGGTATGTATGTAATTAGGACGCAAACATATTTCTGAAAAATTATGTATCAAAAATAAATAAGATGGCGTAATAAGCAAGAATGTCATTGAAGCATCTTCTTTCTTGTGTCTCTATCAATCTGTTACCATCTCTACTATCCATATTGATTATTAATATTCCATATAAAATATGATGCTACCATATTTCTCATTGACAGTAATTTTATATGTACTATAACCAGATTTTTTGTATCTATCATAATCCAACAAAAAAAAAAACGATGGTACAGCGTGTTATATCGGATATAAATTTTCCACCATTTTCTTTATATATAAGTCGACAACCCTAATGTTAAACATTTATCATCTCCAGTCATTGAGGTTATTCAAAATTAATTGTTATATAAAAGAACAAACTATTACTATTATTAAAACATATTACAAATTTTATAAAAGTATTGCAAAGACTGTTCGAAAAGTTCGTAAAATTGTTCATATCCATATTTCCCCTAATGAGTCCACCGCTCGAAGATTAATTAAAAAATTTGAGGAAACTAGTTCAGTTACGGACAAACAAACTCTACCGCTTCCTCGTCCTGTGCGGTCGGCCGCACGGCTGACGTTAATTGCTCGCCTAGATCTTGTAACTTGACGCCATTCGATTTTTTCCTCTGGGGGTTTGCAGAGTCCAAGGTCTATGCTAACAAACCGCAAACAATTTCTGAACTGAAAACAGAAATCTAACGCGTTACCGCTGAAATTGACCCAACTGACTTGGAAAATGTCTTGAAAACTTTGATTAAAATGGTCAGGCTATGCAGTACAGCCACGGCTACCATTCGGCCAATATAATACTTAATTAATTAAGTAATTATGCTAAAAAGCGTAATTATGCACTAATTTGCGTAAAAAGTAAGATAATTATGCTCAGCATGTCTACTTTATAAGTCACTAAAAATTTCCTATTAAATAATAATACACTGTGTTTTGTTTAAAAATTAAATCTGGTGTATTCGATAGACTACCGTATATTTTGTAGAAACATTTAATACTTTGTTATACGCTTCAAAATATGTTTAAAAAAAAACAATGTTCAAAGGTTAGATGTTGTTCTTGGAAACATTTATTTTATTTTACTTCCTTCATGGAAATCATTTCTTTTCGAACATGAATTTTGGATCAAAGATATATCTTCTCAGATTCGTCAACAAACATTAAAAATTTGTAACAGAAACGTAGAAATGCAGAAACGTCTTTTATACCGGGTTGTCGAATTAAATTGTAATATCTACGTATCCATGTTTTTAACTGTTAAAAAAAAAAGAAAAAGAAAAAACTCGTTAAGCAAAAATTATGGCTGTAGATTTAAATATCTTTAAAAAACTAGTCTTCGCGAGTAATAATTATTGCTCTCAAAGACTAGTTTATTTAAAGATATTTACAATTTCCAGCTAGCAGCAGCTAGGAATAACGATGTGTACAATTTTAAGATTCATATATCCAATCATAGAAAGAACTTGCTTCCTCTTATGATATTTGAAAGTCATCAATATACCTTTAAGTTATACTAGCAATGCATAAACAAATTGTTACGAATTACGTTATAACCTACCATTGCTACCAGAATTATGTTAAAATCTGTTTATGCGTATAAAATTAAAATACTAATTTCGGGATAAACTTGCCTACACGAAACCTCCAAGAAACGAAGCTGATAAGGTTAATAAGTTAAACCCATTATCTACCATTGCCCTTTTTTGGGACACTTTTTATTTATTTCTACCTAAGCAGTGGAACTTTTAGTTTTGATAGCTATGGCTAAATGTTGGGCTGACTGCTATAAAAGTTACAAACTCAATGCAAATATTTCTTCCCCGGTTAGCTTATTGTAGGACATTCATTAATTATCGCATTTTTTAGCTTTGCACTTGGCTTTGGCATATAATAGGTTGATAAAATTTTTTGAGGGATTTGGTAAAACTCCGCACAAAATCACTACACGGATGGGGATTTTCTAGCACAAGTTTAAAAATAGATACTGGGACCAGGAAATGGCCGCCCGAATAAATGGAAAGTTCTTTCGCAGAAAAAAAGTTTATGAAAACTTCTAATTCTTTATAAAATGTCATTACTTGGAGTTCCTTGCCATTTCCAATCTTATGCATGGATTTATAACTTACTAAACTAAACTTTGAATTTCCTCAACTTCTCTGGTATGTACTCAGTTTACCGCGAGGCGCTCTGGATCGTTCGAGGAGCCCAAAGACCAACAAATAATCTATATCACGATTATACTTCTCGAAGTACAGCAACAAGTATGCCACGCTCCTAGGTCGATACTTTCAACCAAAAATGTGAAATACAAAGTGAAGCAAAAGGATACTCTCTTTTAATATAACAGTCGTGTAAACTACGTCTTGCTGTTAATAATCGAGAATTCAAATGAAGTTGAATGCAAATCTAAAAATTGAAAGTTAATGTAACCGCGTCTAAACAATTCGAAAATCAGTGGATTAGTAGATATTTTCAAAATCTCCCTACTGTAATAACTGGCAAACTTCTCCTATATTCTTCCATTTACCATCAAAATACATGATACATCCACCTGATCAAACCTTTTCGCTGCTATCGGCTCGTGATACGTATTGACCACGTACCAGTGCATTGACTCCATGTGTTTACATCGTATTATACAGAATAATTCTAAGTAATATACTTCACTTCACTTTCTTAAGTGAAGTTAGAAAAAAATCGTACAGGAAAAGTTTTAAGCGGGTACTGTTTGAAAATCTCCATTTTTCCCAAGTGCGTTAGTGCATCTGCAAAGTACAGTTGCACTGTTTTTTTAAATGGAACCACCCTTTTTTTTTTTAGATGAACACGTTCTTTAAGCTATTCTGCAATTAAATTGAAAAAGAAAGTCATCGAAAAAAGCAATGGTTTATGAGATATTTCGCTTTATTATATATCAAGTAGCTTTCACCCGTGCTTATAAAAGTTTCCGAAAATGTTATATATATGGTTTTTAATTTCTAAAAGCACGACAAAAAGTAAAACATCAAATTTATAAAGGCTGACATTATTTATTGTAATATATTTTACAATACTAAAATTGTATTTTATATCCTCGAAGTTTGAAAAGTATAAATACCAAACCGTACCTCCAGAAAACTGATCTCTTTTACTTTATAAAAGTGGTTATAGAAAATGCATATCAAATCGGCTCCTGGCAGTCTTCACACGTACCGCGAAAATACGCCTGGCAGTAAGAGAACCAGGATTGTCACACATGCATAGCGCACACCGTGTGCAGTTTTAGTCGTTGCTTTCTCTAGACGCACACTGTGCGCGACGCAAAACCGCGTCCACGACATTCGAATAATATATACGAAAATGCAGCAAGATCGTCTTAAGAGTTTCACAGCATGGACAGGACTTTGGACGCTTATGAGGTAGAAGACACGGTTTTCCAGGTCTTTGTATTATGCTGGACACGGGGGCTAGTCGAAAACGGGTAGGTCGAATGCAAAGTGGAAAAGTGAAACATTTGAAAACTGGTCTAAAAAGTATCGTCACAAACATTTTTAATCATCTTTTTTCTAATCTGAATTTTTTTCTATCATATTGACGATACTTTGTCGATTAAAATGAGGCCGACGCGATATAATTACTGGGGAATGCGGAGGTCACGCTGCGATAATAACGAAGAAAACAGTTCGACTTGAATGCCATTTACGAATTACGAGACACGGTTTAAGGGACAGTTACGAAGAGAGAGACCGGATTTGAGAGACACTTGCGAGTACAGAGACACGATTTGCTTGTCGCTGCTAGAAAAGATATCACTGAACTAATATCGTACAAGCATAAATCTGCATTGCGTTTAATATGGCAATGTATTGATATTAATAATATATATAACAAATATTTTCTTATTATAATTATTGCAAATATGACTCATAACTAAATAAACAATGGTTATCGAGAATTAGGTAGCTGTACAAATCCCCAAACCTGGTTTCACAATAGAAAAAATCTTTTTGTTTGTTTCAACAAAATTCTAATTCTCCAAATCACAATACACTCCTGACAAATGAAGTCACCGAAATAACACAAAACACGTTCTTAAACGGCAGTGGGCAAAATGCAGTTAAGCCCCGAAATCCATCAAGGAAAAAAACCGCATTCTTTTCCGATACTCCTAACACATATCTCTTTCCTACTTTCCCTTTCTCTCGATATGGATCGACGTTCGTCATACAAGTAACTGCGAAGTGGATAATCAAAAGTGTTTATTGTCTATTATACCAGCTTGCGGTATACTATATTGGTACATATGAAGTGGATGATCGAGAGTACCGTAAAAAGTCCTTCATTTAGAGTGAGGACATGATATGTTTGCGGTTGTTTATATTCGAAGAGATCAATTCGCCGCGGATTCAGTCAATCGTATTTTACGAGTTTGCGGATGAATTTTATTAGTGCGGTTGAAACAGCGGACAAATCAAGGATGCATTAAGAAAGGAGGATAAAATATCTGAGACATTAATTTGAAAAATTTCATTCTGGCTAGTAAAAATTTGAAAATAAACGTGGTTTTCGATTGATTTGACGAAAATACTATTTACAAAAAATATTCGTAAAATCTTTCAAAAATTAAATGTTTCGTGTATAATCACAGTGAGAAATTGATGAAATCAAAGAACTTCATTGATAGATACAAACAAAGGTACATCAGATTTCATGTTTAACCGATAACTGTAGCAAAATTGCGTATAATATTATAAAATATAATGTTCTGCTATATCACCCATATTCACCGAATTGTTTCTGATAGAAATTTTATTTAAAATGTCGCACAGTACTGTAAGAATAAACAGTTCACAAATAAACACCATATAAAACGTGCATTCCCGAAATTGCATAAGAAATTGTGAAATTCTGCTGCAAAGAAATGAATAACAGTTCAAAATTCGAAGTCGCAATTTTACGCGAATAATTTGTTTTTCTGCATCATATATTCTTCTTCTGTGTTCATAGCCATAATCTACATTAATGTTTTATTCATTCCAATTTTAAGCTCTAGCTTGTCGATAACGTACCGATAACTCAACAAAAAACTAGTACATTCGACACTAATAAAAAACATATTAAAGATCATTTAAAGAGCTATGATATGTAGTGTGTAATCCCGCCCATCACCTCTGGTTTTTCCATGTGATACGTGTACTGTAACTTTGGTGGTTCGGAATTCACCTTAAACAGTAGGTCCTAAGTCAAATGACCGGAAATGTTCTGATTTTATGTCTGCATTTTATGTCTGCTTTTAAAAGTCATACTATTACACATGTAAAAAGGTTTACAGGCAACCTCTTACCTACGTTGATACTTTATTCGATACATGCTGCAAATCGTTTGACAAATCTCATCCAATTTCGCGGCATATTATGCAGCTATTTTTATTTAATCTGTCCCAAACTTTAACCGTATGCTACTATACTACGTATTTTACTATACTTTATGTCTTAATGTGTTTTAATAGGTGAAATTTGATAAATGAATGTACAAATTATAAAAATAACAGATATAGGCACCTCAATACATGTTACTCTTAATGTAATCTTATCGAAAAAAGAAAAATTAGGTTAATCTGTGCAATCTGTGTTCTGTGCGTACAAAATCAGCAGGTATCCCGATACTTATGAAGGTGCATGTATATCAATCAATTTGCCTATTGGCTTCTTTGTAGCCTAGTTGGAGCTCGAAAATGATCCGATGTATACTGTAGCTCCAGTGGTTCGAAACCCACCTTAAGAAGAAGATCGTAGGTCAATAACCTCAGAAGTCTGTGCCAAAAATTAATTTAAAAAAAAGAGACCATTTCTCGAAAACGACAATGAAATACAAATTGATGTAAAACATAAACACAGGAGCAGAGAATGGCGAAGGATGTTCACTTACCAGTAACATTGTGCCGGCACGTCTTATGCATTTTACCGGAGAAAAGCTCGAGACCGATGATGGCGTAGATGATGATGACGAACAGTACCAGTAAGGCGATGTGCAAGAGTGGCACCATCGCCCTCAGAATGGAGTTTAAGACTACCTGGAGACCTGAAAATTCGATCGAGTTATCGTCAGACATCTTTTCCAAACTAATGAAATCGAGTCGTTTTCATAATCCGTACAGAATAGAGATAATTCTCTACGTAACTCTTCTAAATCACGATAAAACGGCGATTATTTGAAAAAAAAAAACTCAGCAAAGCATGATTTTATTTTAACAGAATTTTATTAGATTATGTTGAACTTGACTTATTATTATGTTATAAATCTGGAATTCTACTAGTAAAAATAATGGTAATACTTATCAAAAATTGTGTAATGTAATAATTATGAATCGCAATAGTATCAAATTCCCAAATAATTATACGCGCGAAACACAGACTACACGACTTTTGCTAATGTTTTCACACTTCAATGGCGAAGTCGCTATTAAATGACCAATAATACAATTTCTGAAATCATAAAAATAGGATTTTATACTTAACAATGACATTCTTGAAAAAAAAAATGTTTCTATTATGAGTATTTACAAACGTATTCGATCGTACAGCCGAGTTTTGAATCTCACGTCTTCATACATATGTATGAGATTGTGATAATATGTCAATAAGATTCGTAAGCATTTTAGAGAATAAAGGTATACGCAAACCGTGCGAAAATATTAGCAAAGTTTTAAAACATCAGCTAAGTTTCAAGTGAGGTATAGTTTCGAAGAATTCACGTAATCCGTTGTGGTGTGCGTGGTGCACACTGAATCATTAATTTGTTCCACGCCTCCTGAAGGGCAGCAAGGAGAAGCTGGAATACAACCATGGGGGTTCCAGGCGACAAGGACCAGCTGGACCTGATTTATCGACTCTACGATCGACATAAGCGTGATTCACAAACTGGGCAGAACTTATAATTATACTCATTGTAATACAAATTAATATATTTAGTTGTACTGTTCATAGAAACAGCCGAATATAATATTATAGAACCTAATATAAGTTATTGCCAGTAATGGAAAAGGAGGGTGTTAGCTTTACAAATTGAGAAACTGGCCTTCGAGAAGAAGCATCTTTTGCATCTGAGTTGTTTCGTATGTTTTCCTAACATCAACTACTTCGCCAATTGTGCAAACAAGAAATACAAGAAAATAAATTTTTATGTAAAATGTATAACATTGTATTGCGAATTTACGATAAGACCCACTGAAACGGCGTTTCGCAATAACTGTTGAGCCACTTTAACCATTTGAGTTCCAGAGCTCCTTGAAAATCTCGCTTGTCTTAATCGTTGCGAAGAGATCCAAGTGGCGCGCTGGCGCTGGTCTTCTTTTGTGTCAAAAAATCCCATTCGGCGCAATAGCGCTTGTATATGTCCTCCGGTGCTGGGTAGTGGTAGCGAGGAGTTTTATTACTCCATAGTAAATTCAACCGCAGGATAACCACCGAGCTGGTCCAATAACCATCAAATGTTTGATGAACGAATACTTGCTCAGGTAAAAATTGAGTTTGTTGAGTTTTATTGAGGTAAAAGTTGAGCGGGCTGCTTCGATAGTCTGTGAATGCAGTAAACGTGCTGGGACTTTTCAACATGAAATCTGAACAGCGCGATCGCGCTGCTTGGGACTCAAATGGACCATACTGCCGCGCCAGGCTGTGCGCAGCGCGCGCTGTTTTCCAGTTAATTAACCCTTTCAGTACGAGCGCTCTATCCGCCGCGACACTCCCGAAAATGCGCGCATAGCATTTGGTCAATTCTCTTTTGTATGAAGATTTTCCTAAGCGTTAAATAAAAACTGTGCTTAATAAAATAAAATTGCTAAATAAAAGTGCTTAATAAAATAAAATTCTTATAACAAATGTTGTATTACAACTTCAATGTTAAAAGATATATATACAAAATTCTATTAATTACATAAGTAACACTTATATTGGATTATGTACAGAATTAAATACAGGATTATATAGAAGGTTATATACAAAACAATACATGTGACATGGATGCAGGATATATCATGAGTTCGTACCGAAAGGATTAATGTTACGAAGTCTGTATACCAAATATCTCAGATGCAAAGTTTCTTCCAAAGGACATTTTTCCAATTTTAAAAGATATTTCGTTCTTTTCCCGTCTTCTTGGATTAGCAATGAGTTATATCAGGCTGTATTATGTTGTATTTGCATGTTTGTATGAATAATACGATTAAATATGTCGATGTGTATTGTAACAACCATAATTATACATTTCTGCACAGTTTGTAAATAGAGCGCGTGTCGATCATAGTGTCTAAAAATCTAGATCAATTGATCCCAATCGCCTGACACCACCACGGTCGTATTCCAACTTCTTGCTCCCCTTCAGGAGGCATGGAACAAATTAATGATTGAGTGTGTACATAAAAACAACACATCTTGCAAATGTAAATGATTAAATAAATCTTATTACATGCCCTCCGTGTGCCCTTTCTTTTCATAACTAATATCAGTATAATTATAAATGTCGGGATCATCGTTCGTTCATCGCAGAACAAGTCGTTCTGGTGTTAATATTACTTGATCTTCTTTTTTTTCACAAATATCAAACTACTTATCAAAGTATTTCCAATCAAAGGATTTGCAATAAGATGCAATCAAAGAAGTTCGAAGAACGCAGTTATACAATCATATCCACGAAATCTATACTCGATGCATTTCAACGACGTCACTAACAAAATAATATCGATGTGGACAACCATTTTTCGTTACACATATTTAGACAATTACCAAAAAGGATGGACGAGTTCTAAGAATTTGTAGCAATCGTCAGTAATTTCCCACAAAATCAAATGACATAATTTTTCAAGCTAAATTTTATAAAGATAAAATAAAATGTAGATTTGTACGCCAATATATTTGGTGGATTCTATTAGATCAGAACAAATCTTACAAAAAGGGAATCGTATCTTTCTCTAGACCGTGTTAAATCAAAATCGCGTTAGAACAAATCCATGTAATATTACAAATAAGTGTAATTAGAACACAAAAAGTGTCTGCTTGAATAATCCGTGTTCAGTAGCATATAATTCATAAAGCACACGTACTTGGTACCCCGGAAACAAGCCTGAGAGGTCGTAGCACTCGAAAGGCCCGCAGCGCCTTTACGTCGAATCCCTCCTTCATGAGAATCGTCAGTACCGTGCTCACCATTCTGTAAATTGAAAGACAGACAATTAAACGACACATTTTATCATGCCTTCGTCTTTTACGTCATATACAGTTTTTTTCAAATTAAATTCACCCTTTTGCAAATCAAGTACTTTTAGATATATATGTGGGATTCGTCCTATACCTGAGGACAGGTAGCTTTGTAAGATGGGAGAGTGTGGAATGTGTGGTGCATAAACAAGCGAGCGAATGCGTGTGAGTGTGTCCATGTGCGAATGTGTATGCGTGTAGCGCTCAATGTTTTTAAGATTAAGACGCCAACCAAAGACGCTTGACGATGACGCGAAAAAAAAGACGTTCAGGAAAACAGAATTCAGATGATTGTAAGGCCGAGTGTGCGAGTAAGGTTATTTTTCCATTGTCCTTCGACTGTTAATAAACTTTATTACACAAAAATCATACATATATTATATTTAAAACACATGAAATAATGTTACATATATGGTAGTGGTATACTGTACATATACTGTAGCTCTCGTGGCTTTGTCTTAGAGTTTGTCTAACTCCTTAGACTTTGTCTTGGCCAAACATTATTGTCTTCGAATATTGTTTACTTAATCATCCATGAGTTATGGTAAAGTCAAAATAACGACCATCGAAAAGCTACCATATAGTCGCCAAATTCGTTCAGTATTTATACGTAACTTTCTTTTAATCCTTAAACCGTGATATAACACTATATCGAGATTAAAGTATAAGTATCGTTAGAGCGACAAAATATATAAGAAATGTCGATTATGGAGAATTAACATGTCAGCAGTATTTAACACCAACGTGGCAGCACAGATCGATCATCGACCGTCGAGCTTTAATCCTTTAACACTTTGTCTGCCACGTTGATCATATACACCGTGTCCCTAAAGTCCGGTAACACATTTCATATTTCATTGCACAAACAGTAGTAATAGTACAGATGTCGTGCATATGTCGTGCACATGTATTAAAGAGGGACTCCAATGGTTTTGTCCCACCTCATTACCATTAGGGCGTTCATGAATTTCTGAACAACGAGCTACCTCAACATCGAATTGGACGAGCAGGGGATGATGATAATTGTTTGAGTACCGGCCTCCCAAAAGTCCGGATCTAACTGCCTGCTATTTCTTTCTGTGGGAATACATGAAAGATAATGTATATGTGCCAGCTTTACCACAAACTCTTGCAGAAATAAAGCATAGGATTGAAAAGGTTGGTACTAAAGTATCTGAGGATATGCACCAAAGAGTATGGCAAGAGTTTGATGATCGTGTGGAATGTATGTCGAGTTACAAGTGGTTCTTATATTGAGTCATTGTGAAGACAAAACCATTTGAGTTATACTTTAATATCAGACAGATACGATATCTGTACCTGTACTAGTTTTTGTGCAATAAAATAACAAAAGTGTTACCGAATGCCACAGTAGTCATTAGTGACCGGAGCGCTTGTATTATTACAATTGCAAGAGTTGAGTCAAAACTGACAGTTAGTACATTTTTAATATGATCGTTAATTAGAAAATACTTCGAAATAAAAAGTGCCCCATTGGACAATTACACATTTTTATTAGGACACCGAAAATAACAGATCAATTTCTATGAAATCTTGAATAATGAAAATACTATCATAGCTTTCTGTACATAACATGTGATTTCCTGGTAGTTAAATAACTGACCGCGTGGCCTTTATTACAAATACAATAATCTAATAACGCGAGTTTTTATATGAATTATAAGTTTAAAACACATAATGAACTGTGACTTTCATTAAATTAGTTAGTGAAAAATAATATTACTGGAAAAATTGTATTTATCGAGTTTCATCTGATTTGTAATGTCCTTTGCAATAACGCAAAGTAAAGAGGATAAAGAAATTATCGTTTACATTTTATAAGATATGTCTAAATAATACACAGAAAAATGGTAAGTTCTTGAAGTGGTTAAACCATCCTTCAGTAAAAAAGGAAAAATTTTAATTTCACTTAATCGCTAAATCATCCTATCACCAAAGGCCCAACATTTTTTATTTTATTCAGAATAGATGAACCAATTTTTTTCTAATGCATAATTATTATGACTGAAAATCTAACTTGAGACAGAAACTTAACAAGCTATCAAATATTTATCAGACTTTTATTCTCTGTAGAGCAAATTAAATTATTAATATTTTATTATAAGTGGTAAAAATGGGGAATAAAGAACGGGAATAAAACTTTGCGGATAATGGAACACGAGATATCTATCATCGATGTATAATAATAGGTACAATGACTGTTACTATCATCAAGTATGATTAATACTGTCCAAAGTTAGAGTGATAACTTATGATAAATGAGGTATTTTGTAAAAGATCCGGCAATATTAAAGTTCTTCTTTAGTGGAATATTAAAAATTCATGTGAGAGGTACTTTTCTTACGCGCGAAACGTTCAAATTATCGTTAATGCAATTGGCTTTATTTTAGAAATAAATCTACTATAAACATCAAAAAAAAATATTATTTTGCATGCAGCACAAAATTACATACGGCAGTAAAGCATACACAAAAATGTCAAATCAAGCGTGAATAATGTTACTGCATAATTTCTATCCGGTCTGAAATTAAACTCTGTGACCCGTTATAAAATTGTTTGCACAAATCAGAATTTCTGCCTGTATATTGTAGATGGCAGTATCTACCACCGTTTTAATAAAACGTCACACGTTCCAGAAGAAAAGCAAGTCAATCAATAATACGGTATACGTTCTACAAAGTGATATTCTGATGATTTACAAACGTCAATCAAATGTAAAACTACTTATAACACAATCTGCAGCTAGTCATTTCAATTTCATTTGTCTATAACTTTGTAATAAAGCATAGGGTCTATTCGGTCTATAATCGAGCAAGTGGCATAAACAAACGGCAATGATCCTTTGTTATGCATTTCGTCCTTCACTGAGAAGACCTTTTCAAATGCAAACCAGTTTGTGACAATATCAGTGGAGGAAACACATCGATGCACCGTATTGAAACGGTCCTCTAAATGAAGGACGACACGTTATAATAAAGGATTATTGCCGTTTATTCATATCGCTTGCTCGATTATAGGCCAACTAAACCATATATTATATGTAATGATACTCGAGCATACCACAAAGAAGTATGAATTACGTTTTTGGTCTTATTTGTAAGCGTTTCGATCTTCACCAAAACTTTTCCTTTAAAAACCATATTACAATTCACTTTGGCGATGGAGCGTTACGCCTCGTTGGACTATGGATTAAAGAGAATAGAAAACTCATTAATCTTTTATGCAACAAGGACTTTCTCATCGCTTGCCGTTAAACAACAAATGATACTTATTTCACCACAACGTAATGTTACTTCCCTAATGCAATGAATTCTGAGATATAATAATTATCTATCGTAGCTCGTTGGCATTAATGTATATAGTTCCTGTGTATAGATTTAATTATTTCGAATCGTCAACATATGCCTATCTGCTTTTCTTGACGAGGTTATGTTCATTATCCAAATTATTTAACAAGTACAACGCTTCCTGGTAAATACTTCAAATACATTTTTTTATAATTTTGTGAAATTTCTTGTTTATTTTATAACACCAAACTATCTGTTTTGTGCCTTACGTGAGTTTTTTTATTCAATGACCATCAAGTTTATACACATATTGGGTTTACATAGTTAAGTTTGACTGTAGGAATCGTACATAATTTCTGCGGTTTACTATTTCCCACGATGCATGAATGTGTTTCTCTGATATTGTCATAAATTGGTTTGTATTTGAAAAGGTCCTCTAAATGAAGGACGACACGTTATAATAAAGAATGATTGCCGTTTATTTATGTCACTTGCCCGATTATAGGCCAAATAAACCGTATGTTACATGTAATGACACTCGAGCATACCACAAAGAAGTTTGTAATAAAGCGTATCTAATTGAACTTCATATGACATTTTTCTCTTATTTCCAGGTATAGAATATACTCCCATAGTGTAACCAGTAGACTCTGGAATAGTCGGTATAATAACCAACCATATAAAATCCGTAAACCAAAACCTATAGAAAAAATTACCTAAAATCTATAAAAAAAAAAACGTAAAATAATTATGTAAACCTAGTAGATGCGTTCAATCTTCATAATTGCTTACGATTCCAGAAATTGCATTTAATCTATACGCGATAATATTTATTTCTCGTATCATTAAATTCCATTATAAAATTTAACCAAAACGTAATGAACACAGCCAAAAATCACACAGGACAGATATGTAAAGAAAGTACCTTTGCATGAGTTTAAGAACAAATTATTTTACACTCTAAATACAGACAGGCAGATCAAAAATACTCGTGGAAATTTATCCATTGACTTTGGAAATAATAGAATGCTATAATTTATTGAAAGCGAGTTAAACGCCGACACTATATTTTTCACATTTATTATCGTCTCATATTTCCGTATAAATCATCGCCGTGAAGGGAAAAATGCCGTTGCCTCCCTCGAAATTCGATACATTATTTCATTTTGCGTCTTATTTTTCTGCACATCAATTGCGTATCATCGAATGTGGGTCGGCGCGGCTTCTGGGCACGTTTTCCACGATAGGTATCACGTGAAACGTTGCTCGGATGCAGAGGAGGTTGCACGCGCCATTGCGCCGCGCAATCTCCTTTCATCGAATATGTGAATGCCTAATGGCGCATCTGTAGCTCGTGACTGTGAAGGTAATCTCAAGGCAAAAATAAAAAAGAAAATGCCTGGGAATTCGTAATATTGCACTGGAGATTTATATTATCGAGCGCAGAAAGGCATCGTTGTACGTCAATTTAAGGGGATGTAGGAAAACGCCGCGCAATGATTGGAAATGCAAAAATTCTAGGTAAAATTTTAAATACCGAATGTCTTTTGATACATTTTTGCTTATTCGGTATTAAAGCCTGATAGTTGAAAAATGATAAAAAGCTGCACCTATACACAGGATTATGTATGTTCTATTATACATGACATTTGCCCGAATCTCTTA
The DNA here is from genome assembly GCA_038496175.1 of Ampulex compressa. Taxonomy (NCBI): domain Eukaryota; kingdom Metazoa; phylum Arthropoda; class Insecta; order Hymenoptera; family Ampulicidae; genus Ampulex; species Ampulex compressa. Next base: position 24,611 of record JBCFXI010000897.1, read on the forward strand.
GCAACCGATAGCACATATTTCTGTAGAAGATACTCTCTTTAATAAAATGTTTTAAAACGATACCAGTATCGTAAAAACTCAATTGCTATTTTCATTTTATTTACTATGGCTTTTTATCAGAAAATCCATCTACTTGATAAAAATGTTTGCATCGAAGCAACTTGCTCGTCTGACAAGGTCCGGATTTGATTTTGGTATCACTATATAACCTTAAACGTTTTGAACAGAGTTGTACAAAAATAAAACAGCTACCTGCTATCTCATTTTTTTTTAATTGCTGAAAATTGACAAGTAGGTATGGATTAATACAAAATCTGGATAGAAGAAGTAAAAACATTTATTCAGAAACTAAATTAAATCTTATATTCTTATTTTCTTGCAAATAATCAGTTTTCATTCTTATCTCATTCCTTTCGGTACGTACTTTTGTCAATATTTTTCATTCGTATTTCTTGTTGCACACTCGGAATCATTAATGTGCTCCTTAACCTCTGAAGGGGAATAAGGAGAAGCTGGAATACCACCGCAGAAGTGCCAGGGGCCGACTGTATTTGATTTATCGACTCTATAATCGGCATGCACGCCATTTGTAAACTGCGTAGAAACTTATAACCATGGTAGGTGTGATATATATCGATATATTTAGTTGCATTGATCATAGAAACAGGTTCATAGAAACAGGATCATAGAAACAGGTGAATTTACGAAACATTACAGGTGAACATTACGAAACCTAGTATAAGTTATCGCCAATATAAGAAGATAGAAAAGCAGCGTTTTAGCTTTAAAAATTGAAAAAATGTTCTTTAAGAAGAAACTTTTGCATTTGAGTTGTTTCGTATAAGGACTTTGTAACATTAATTAATCCATCGATTGTCTCAACGTAAAATAAATTGTAGTTCTGACCAGAACCGTTTCATAACTCTGAAAAATAACAGCTTTGGAAAAAAGTGCATCATAGTTCTGAAATAAGGGATTAATAATCGGTCCACAATCTGTGTCGAGAAACAACCTGATTTCATCTTCGCTCAATTGATTCACGTATGTGTAAAAAAAGTTCCAGCCGTTGTCATTACAAATTGACAATGTAACATTATAACATTTTGGATTAAAACTTTACACGGACAAAAGCTATTTCGTGCTTGAACAATTGGCGAAGCAATTAATGTTACAAAGGCATACGGATCAACTCAGATGCAAAAGTTTCTTCCTGAAGGCCATTTTCTCAATGTTTAAAGCTAACACCCTCCTTTTCCATCTCCTTATACTGCCAACAACCTATATTAAGTTCCGTAATATTGTATTCGCCTGATTCTATGAACAGTACAACTAAATACATCAATATGTATTACAATGAGCGTGATTATAAGTTTCTGCGCAGTTCGTAAATCGCGCGTATGTCGATCGTAGTGTCGATAAATCAGGTCCAGCAGGTGTTCCAGCTTCTCCTTGCTCCCCTTTAGAGGTCAGGGAACAAATCAATGATTCAGTGTGTACACGCGACTCCGATCACATCACTAATCGAGACGATTAGCTCATTAGCTCTCAACCTACCACGGTCATCGTGTACTTAGAACGAGCGACGGTCTCTACATAAACGTTCTTGACCGTCCAATCCGTCGCAAACCCAGTTGCCGTATCAAACAAACCAGATTCCGTTGACACCCTGACCAATGGTTCGCGCGATTAATTTTGTAGCGGAAGCGTGTCGTGTTCCCCAGGCGTAAATGGAAACACAAAAGCTCAGGCCACCAACACGGCGCTAACCTCGAGTGGAACTTCGCCATGAATCTTCCCGAGGCGATCCTTCGATTCGAAAATCTCGATTCGGAAATCATTCTGAACGTCCGCGATGAAATCAGCGACGCCTGCGAGCCTCATATATATATTTAGAGAATATATATTTAAATTTAAAGCGGAATTACAATTGATTCGCTATAAAGAAACAAAAAAAAATATAAAATAAAATTTCATTGAAATCCGATAAAGACTAGTCCTGAAGCTTTGTTAGCGGCATGAAACATTGTCCGGCTATTTCAGACAGGTTTTATAAAAAGGAAAGCAGCTCAGACGGCTTTGGATTCGACAAGCGCAAAGTCGATAACGAGGTTAAAGGTTAAAGACCGCGTTTATATATTTCAGTCTGCGAACTTTTGCTGCCAATTTGTAATAGCATTATGCATTAATGAATTCGTAAGAGTTACTTAAGCGTTGCCCCTGTTATAACTTCCGGTGCGACAAAAGTTTTCTAAAATAGCGGTTAAGGCAGTTGTGAAATATAAAGGGAAACAATAACAATAAAGTGCTTATGAAATAGGAAAGACGAATTGAATCGAAGGTACTCACCCGATAACGACTATAGCAAAATCCAGTAAATTCCATCCGTTTCGCAGGTAGGCACCCGGATGTGCCACAAAACCATAAGCGATAATCTTCATCACGCATTCCACCGTAAAAATCACGAGAAAAACATATTCTATTTTTTCCTGTAACATAAAAAGAGGAATATTTTTAGTATGTACAAAAGCATTAAAGCTGTGGTATAAGATATTAATTCTACAAGTACGAAATTGAAAGATCTAGTGAAATCGTCGATAAAAAGATTCGTGTTATTCGTATAACGGATCCATATTATAAATGTGTGCATGTATTAAATCACAGAAATTAAACAGAATAGATATTTTGCATTCGATTAACGTATGTAAAAATCCATTCCTCCTTATCACTTTCTATTGTGGTATTATCTATTTATTTTATGCAATTTGTTGAATTGAAAGTATGATATATAGGTATTTACATAGCATCATGGTATTAAAGTTAAAGAAAGCCAACATGTTTGAGTAATATATTTTTATTAACTCTTGCATATGTTAAATAAAAAAAGTCAACATGATTTAAGAAATAAAAAACAATATGCGGCTTATACACATATTCAATGTTATAATCATTGAATAAAGTTAATGGTTCAATCGAATAATTTATTACCTTTGGCGTTCATCAAACACATAAATAATGAAAAATTGTTAAACTTTGTCAAAATTGAAGATGGACAAGGTAGATTTAAATAAAGAAAGAAGAGCAATATTTATCATATTTACCAACGCATCAGTGCCACTTTAAGTCGCTATACACGTGCTCCATACTTTCATTGAGATGAAATAAACTTGTTTTTAATGAAATTAAAAGAAAATCAGATATCATGGAATATTTTTCGTTATGCAGCCCCTAATGGAAACAATACAATTTCACGGCTCGAAATGAGAGATGTACAAGCTCCAGATCCGCTTTGAGAAATAAAATGAAAGAAATTCCTACAACGGTAAAACAGCATACTTTGCATGCTGTAATGCTGTAATATACATATATTGTACTACGTGTACCAAAAAACGTGCTGTAGACAACTAGTAAGAATAATACAAACTACTAAAAAACAAAATACTTATTAAAGATATACATTGGCGATATCCACGTTACGTCTCACATTTGTCTTATAATATTTTGCCTTATTATTTCATATATTTTGTCTTATAATATTTCTTGCATTTTGACCATAAAATTACTGTTTGATTTTCATTGAGCTCGAATTTCGACGTGTAATGCAATGTTAAGATACCGAGAACGACGCGATAGAAAATTCCCATAACAAACAGACACATACACCTACAATAGAAAGTTCTAGAAGAGTGCCTTGCTCTAGCACAGTGGCCAGCACACTCATTAATCAAAAAAAAAAAAAAGCAAATGAACAACATTAGAATAATATTTCTTTTTTTGGGAGCCGAATTTACAAGAAATTTGTTGTACAAAAACTAGGAACTACGAATATACGATAGATAAGATTAGACACGCTCCATGTACTGGATTGCCTCTTTTCTCCACTATATTGTCAAATTTGTAAATTCATAACGTTTCTAAAAATAATTCCTATAGAGGTCCTTGCGCAGTTTCTTCTCTACAGAGTCACGTAACAAAGCGATGCAGGGATACAAAGAGCCCGTTTCATAAAACTTACGGTTTCTGTATTAGACATTTTTTCTTCAAATACCCTATACAAATTTTAAATAAAGAGCTTGTAATACAGGTAAGTTATATGAAACGGGCCCATTGTTTCTTAAATATTGCGTTATTATTATTGACAAGCAAAAAGTGTACCCAATGTAGCCACTCTGAGCAATCGGCTTTTTGACTTCAAGCACTAAGTAAAAAAAAGAATTAGATGCTTGTCACAATTGATAAGAATCCTGTTTATCGATAAAGCGTATCTGTTATCATTCAAATATTACATGGCATATGGTCATTATTCGTGGTGGAGCCACATTCGCGTGGTCAAAGAGCCATATTTTGCCGACCTCTAGATTAAATAATCGCGATCCCAACTACATACTTTTCGTTCTCGAAAACGGAAACTATAATCTTTTTTTTCCTTTATTTTTGCATCGTCTGTCGTGCGAACATCTCTGACACACACTCGAGTGCGCCCTCGTGTAACATCTGCACATAATGTATGTATTGTACATTACGCTGTACAGCTAAGTATTCATCAATAACGCGCAGCGTGATATATATATAATATATCAGGTTGTCCCAAAAGTGTCTTTCGTCATCTGCACACAGCTGCTTTATCTGACAATGTTTGTTGAAACATGAAATCTAATCTGTCAAATGCTGCAGCCTTTATCTTTAATCGTCCTCTAGCACTATATATAAAAATTAATAAACTAATATCAAACAACAATGGTGTGCATTCATTATTTTCTTATAAAACTAAAGAACAATCCTTTTGAGACATTCCTACTGAGAAAACTATATTGAATCATACTATAAGTACTGCGGTTTTTTTTTCATTATTTAAAATACATGCTGCACTACTGTGTAGTTATTGCACAGCCCTGCATTGTGAATGTGTCATTACAATTCGTCATTACTACGCGCGTATCTATGATTAAAAAAAAATATGCGTGAGACTCTCGCGCGTTAAAAGTGAAACTTCTTAGGTTCTAGCATTTGTCGACGATTTTATCATTTCAGGATTAGGATATGGAATTTGATCCAGGGAAATCTCTCTTATTTAAATGAAATATCTCTCTTATTCATCAATTTCCATTAATTCATACTCTAAGAAAGAAATTATGGGTTTGCGATAGCTGAACTTAATTAAAGAAGAACATAAATAAGAACGATAATATATTTTAATAAATCGTGCCTCTACAATCTTTTTATGCTCTCTCGCTGACGCCTCGCGACTCTTCTCTCCGCGACTGTCTTTTCCATAACATCTCCTTAACAACGAGCGAGAGACCGCTCGCGTAACGCCTATCTCTTACAATCTCCCTTTCTTTTCAACTCTCGGATAAAGTCACAGAAAGGGACGCATTTCGCTTTTCCTCTGATCCAGGCCAATTTGTTCTACCACGCCTAAAGAAGCTTCACTTCAATAAACGTAACCATAAAAGAGACCGAGCAATATTTAAGGCATACTTCACTTTCTTCTACCAAAAGTCCCGCTGGGATAACACTGCTTTAGAAGCAATAAACAAACTGTACCAAATTTGTGGCCCAAATATTACGAGTGTGAAACAAGGTCAAAGATGATTCCAGCACTTTTTTTCAAAAATTATAACCTTGAAGAAGACCAACCAAGAAGTCAAACAGCAGTGAGGACGCCTCAAAATTTCGTTTATATACAACAAGTTTATGTACTCTAGTAACGCAGAATTTCAGCTTAACGACAAACAATTTGTATAAGCGTGACGAGCACCGTTCCCACGCCAATGAGAAAAGGGAAATCGAGAAGCAAAGCAAAGATAGAATCCATACATTCGTGGCCTCAATATCATTTCAACCAAAACAGGAAAACAGGAGAAGTTCGTAGAAGCTTCGAACATTTCAATGCATCATTAACATCCGTAACTCTAAAACCCCCAATAAACAGAAAAACTGGGCACCAGTCCGATAAGGGCACGCGCAGAATCGCGTTCTACCATAAGAATTTTCGTCCACAAGGGGCAAGATTTACTGGATATATGCGTGTAAAACAAAACATGACATTCGCTCTTTGCTCCATAACGATTTTTCGACAAACTGACACGTTGGACGTTTGGTTATAATGTCGACTATTGACGGAACGATGGAAACGCTACGAAATTCGATGTGAAGATAAATGAGAGATGTGTGTACAAAATTCAATAGACGAATGAGAGATAGAGCTGCAATAGGCTGTTAGTTTAAACCAGTTTCATTGAAAATGGGAGAGACTATTGGTACTTTTGGGCGCCATCGCCGTTACTATTCAGTCCATTTTTCATTCGTGGTTCAAAATTCGAAACGACGTGGTTAATGAGCATTCTTGATCAGTCTGAGCTTTAAAATTTAACCAGTAAGATTCAATCAGATCAGACTTGCTCTTAATGGAGTTTTTCTCCATCGAATCGTAGGATATCGACAAATTGTTAACCGACAATTTTACTCAGAATTTGGCTGATGTCACTGGTTATTATCTCGTAATTGTATACGGAAGTGGAAACACAAGGAATATTTAAATAAATATTAGCTATGGGTTTTTCACATTAAATTTGCCCTTTTGCAAAACGAATTCACCCACTTGTAAATGGAATTAAACATTTTGCAAAACAAATTCACCTGTTTGCAAATGGAATTTTTTACAAAGGGGTGAATGTGTTTTGCAAAATGTTGAATTCCTTTTGCAAAAGGGTGATTTTGTTTTCCAAAAGAATTAATTCCATTTGCAAAAACGCGAATTTGTTTTGCGAAAGGGTGAATCTAACGTAAAAAATCTGAAAAGAGGCTTGCGATATGCCGAACAACAACTGCGCTCTATGCCCTCCGAGAGCGCATTGATCAAACAATGCTGACACGAAACAAAAGCACATTGATCACGAGTTTACTCATGTCCGGTCAACAACGTTTGGGCATAACGAAACAAATTAACTCGTGACCGATCAACAATGTGTTCCGATATTCCTAAACGATCTGAGGCACACTCGTCCGCGTATTGCAAAGATCCACGAAATCCTCGATTCGTCCTGGTCCAAAAATAATTTCTGAAAAACCGAAATCCACCCCTCTGCGCATCAGAAAACTCGAAAACTAAAGGGTCAGTTTCACGAGTAGACGCATTAAACAAAAACTTCGCGGCGTTCAAAAACTGACACTCGAAAGATTTTATCTCGAATTAGAAAAATCAATAAAAACCTTTATTGTGAGAAAAATGTCATTAAAATCATTCCTCAACTTCCACAAATTCGCCCAAAATCACTAGTCGATCAGCCTCATTCCAGGTAATAATCGCGTAAACAAACTTGACCCAAAATCGCAAATTCCTTCACTTCAAAGCCAATATCCAAATCGGCAACAACGATAATTCCCGACGCAAGCAACTCCAATTAACCCAATCAACTGTCCAACAACATCGCGCGTTGTTTTAAAACATATCCCAAAATACCACGTCAGTCGCGAGCTGAAGCAATGAATGATAATATCCAAACACCCTCTTATAAACAAAGTGCAATGAGGAGTTTTGCAGCCGCTCTATTAACTTATAATTTATCATAATTCATGGTAAAGCTTATCAACGCTTCATCAAAACTCCTCGGGCGAACATCATCGAAAAGCGTTTCGTAAGGCCCGATAATCAGCAGCGATTCCATTATATCCGGACTAATCCATCGGTAAATCGTTTGAGGTAGGCCTTGGCGCGCGAAAGAGGCGCTAAACAAAAAGGAAGAAGACGAGCGGTTAAAAATAAAGGTAAAGAGCTGCCGACGGTATATACACGAAGGGGGAGGGGGGGTTAACTTAAGTGAAGCAGGGGAGATAAGTGGACGGGTACGACGATTATAAAACGTCGAAGGGCGCGGATAAAACCGCAGACAGGAAGCGGGAGAGGGGGGAGGCTGAGGCATCCATTACGTTTAATTTCCGAAATCGATCGATTATTGGCCCGATGGACACGAGCGATGCATTATATCGTCCATCGATGCGTTATACGCTAAGCCTCAACGTAGCTCGGCTAAAATCGGTGGCCAATAAAAGTATTTGAAGCCATATTTACGATCTGTATCGTGGAAATACAGGATCGTTATTGGAAGAATGGAAATGCTTACGTACATATGCGATCTTCAATGCGTGAACAGTCGCGGAGGAAAAAAAAATTAGAATGCTTAATTCCAATATTTCGGAATTTTAGGACATATTTTGAAATATTGTGAGCGTTTATTGTGAGTTTATCCTAAGTCTATTTATATTCAAGTCGAGATATTTAAGAGTTTGCGTTTCAATGAAATTGGAAATATACGTATAGAATATCAGTGTGTTTCACCGCTTAAGTTTATTTAAGAGCGTTAAATTTACACTTTCTATTAAAATAAGGGCAATTATTGAGTGGATCATATGTGTTTTCTTGCCACAAATGGAGTGAAGACGCTTTCGCAATTAACAAGTAGAATTATATAGATTTTGAAAGTCCATTTTCGATCTTCAACGTGTGAAAAATTCGGTTCTTAACCGAGGTATTCAAACATTTTTATTTACGATTTCTAGCACATATATTTTTTAATTCTGCATCTGGTCTTTTTATAGTTATTATCGTGCGAGAACAAACAATGTGTCTGGTTTTTTTTCTATGCCTATTTCTATTATCTTCTATTCACTTACCACCTTCAATTTCTTAGATTTCATATTTATTTAATTTTCAATATATCAATTATTATTAAACTTTTTACTATTCAGACCACGACTAATAAATATATACAGCATTTATAATACAATCATTTTAATGCAAACGTGTAACACGAATGGCTTGCAAAAGTATATAAATATATCCTTAATGTTATGGTATTATATCTTCATATTTTATTATACCACCTTTTGCACTAATAATTTGTCGACTGATAACGCACTAGTAACGCGCTGTGCTATTGCATAAAATAGTATTTTTGTGATTGCATTGTTATTTGACGATTTTCTTTTTTGTGATCTTCTGTGATTGTATTATTATTTGATGACAGTTCTTTTCAACAGTTGTTTCTATATGTAATAATTTCTCACTTATTATACTCGTTACACAGGATGTCATGGTCAAATAGCTCGCATAAGCACATGGTCAAACGTCTCGAATCATTTTAATTAAATACCATGCAGATCGAAGTGTTGCCAACGGCATGGAAGTTATAAGCTCTTCACGGTATTATACTTAATATGGTATTACTTAATTTGATTATCATTCTTCATCGATTACTTCCACACTTTATGTTGATGCAAAATTATTAAGGAAAGAAGGCAAAAACATAAACGTTATCCACAACAAAAATTTGATATTCCAGGAAAAGTATAACGAATAACCTGTGTAGGAAGAAAATGTTGTTTTGTATATTCTCTATTAGAATGTAAAATACTTTCCTACGTGTAGTGCAAAAACCCATATGACGTTCATCAGAATATTTTAGATTGCGCCATATTTGTCGTTGTTAATGTTATTTATATCTTATTTTGGTTATATATTGACAAATATTGCGCTATCTAAAATATTCTGATTAACATCATGTAGGTTTTATTGTATTAACATCATTCTCTTTTGATTTCACTTAAATAACTCAGTACGTGCGCTATCTCGTGTCTTCGAGATCACACACGCGATATTGATTAAACGGCGACGATAGAAACTAGCAATTTCTTGAGTAGCTAAACACATTTTTTTAAATCATTCTCAAGGTTCTCCAGTTAATCAAGTCCTTTCTTTAATAATGAAAGTAAAAGCAATACTGTATTATTACGTTGGTAAGAAAGTATTTATGGTTTTTAAATCACACTTGGTTTAGTATTTTGCTAATAAGTACCAGAAGTTTTATGATCGCGGAATTATGAATTTATCAGAAAGATGGCAAAAGGTCGTCGAACAAAATGAAAAATACATTGTTGATTAAACTTTATTTTTTATATAAAAATATGAATTTAATTTCATACTACAAAACCAAAATTACTTTCTTGCCAACCCGATGTATCGATAAAATACAAAACCAGGCATGTAGAAATGTCTGTCAATGTCGTGGTATAATTGAATGTGTCAGAATCTCTCTTTATACAACAGAAGCGGCCTTGTTGAAGCTTAATTTCTAATTAATTCGTTTTTCTCCGCTTGCATATAAATAATTAATCACAGTTTACCTTTGCTACCAAAAGTTTTAAATCTAAATTTCAGGAACATTAAAAAATCAGGGTTTTTGTACAAAAATAAGCAATAAATGTAATGGATCTATTTTATACAAAACCAAGGTATCGCCTTGATGTTGCGTATCATTAAAAAAATCTGTTGTAATTAAAAATTTGATTGAATAGTTATCGCGTCATAAAAATGCATCGATTTCCCAAGAGCACGATACAAATGCTCTTAAATTAAAGAAGCTGAAAAAGGTCTTCGTATCTTTACTCAAATTTCGACATCAACTACTAAAGTTATAACCTTTAGCCCCTCAAACACATTGATTTAACACCACATATACCATAGCAGTTAAAATTTTACTGTAATTTCTTATCCCTATTGTACTTGATCAGAATCGATTTCCTTTTTTTCATCTTTTTAAGACAGTATCCAAATAATTAAATATATTTATAAAATACATAGATGAAATTATGTCACTACTTAATCGTGCAAATTTAGTTGTAGACACACACGCATGCGCACGCATGTATGTATGTATACTGGCGCACGCGCTCGTGTGCGTGTAGTGTACGAGTTGAATACGTGTGATATTGCTATGCTCTTGCTGTGCCACAAAAGTCAAGATATATGGTATATACCATTTAACTTATTAACATTAATTTTGGTATGAAAATCCTTTGACACGCTAAAAAAAATATTGTGTCCCCCCTCGCCCTTCCCAATTTATCCAAAACCAGCTCCTCTTTAAGCTCCAGTAACATTTTGTGAAATTACTAAATGATTTTCAATAACCGTGAAAAAGGCTACACGAAATTATTTAACTCTTCACGTATTACTCCTTAACAATAAAATAAATAATACATAACTATGACCTTATAAAAATACAACAAGTAGCGGGCTGGTTTATGAATTTATTGTGAAAGCGTTAATAAACGTATAAAGCAAAATTTTAACAAACGAGAATTGACAGAAAAGTGTAACTAAACCCCATGCCCCAAAAGTCAGAGCAAAGTTGGACAGATGCAACTGCAGTTAGTTTGCATTTTATATGCCTAAATAACATTTTTGTTTATTCCTGTTCTGATTATTTGATTTTTAGAATAAACGAAAATTGTAACTAACACTTATTAATGCTAAATAGCCAAATTTCTACTGTTTACATTTTTCTACTTTTTTTCTACTAAGTTATCTAGATATTTTCATAGTTCGACATCTCTCATTTGGAGGCATTCGAATTACGGTATCCAGTTTATATAAGTTAATAGCACCAGTGATTAACGTAGTGCCACTAAAAAAGCAGCTGGCGGTCACAGCTGACCACCGCAACAGTAAACGTATTAATGGAACTGGGTCTGTACATGTCGAGAAGGAACGTAGACGGTGCTCAACGGCATTGAATCGATTTGAGAAACTTTTGAAGAGGATCCAAAGTTACCAATCACTTCATAGAAACTTGTGCTCGACAATGACGAAGAGTATCAAACAAGGCGCCTGCGAAAAGCAACGATTAAATTCTTTCTGTTCGTACGTATCGCGCGTTGCGTATTCTAAACTTCAATTTTGCATAAAAATAAATTTGATGTGATATTATTGAACTATTCAAGTTATATTCGCCGGACTTCGTGAAAGTAAGCGATGACTCCATCACTTTCGAGCACCCATTTTACAGGTTTTTTTTTCCGCCTAAGTGATCGCTTGAGGCATGGTTTACTGCGTTATATACGACGATAATGTATCTCTCTAACTATACAAGGTGAGGCATTTATTCTGGTCTCCTGGAATATCTCAAAAACTAAATCCCAGAGAACAAAATGCTTCAAATAAAAATTTTGAGTTATGATGGAGCTGATGCGGCAATCACATCCGCTTTCGATTCGAGTTATCTTTTCAAGATCATCATTTACTTGAAAGATTTAACTTCTTAAACAGCTGTCTATTAATACTTTTTGCATTAAGAAATCTTGATTTTCTTTTCATCAAATAGCTGAATTATTATTAAATATATATTAATAATCGCAATTCGATCGTTCTTCTACAGCTACGGATATTTACCTGAAATATTTAGGTTCTTAAACAGCTATCTATTGGTATTTTTTCCATTAAGAAATCTTGGTTTTCATTTCATCAAATAGCTGAATTATTATTAAATATACATTAATAATCGCAATGCCATCGTTCCTCTACAGCTGCAAATATTTGCCTGAAACATTTCGTTTCTTAAAGAGCCACCTATTGGCACTTCTTATATTAAAAAATCTTGGTTTTCTTTTCATCAAATTACTGATGCTGTACTCAAAAGCAGCAGAGCATACGTATTTGCGTGTGTCAAGAAGGCCCGACCTGGAATCTTGCCCATCGCTTCTGGATTTCTCTGCACGACATATATGCTATACATCCGGTCAGGAACAACGTGCACCAGGCCAAAAATTAAATCAATATATTGAGCAAAAATCAGTTGTTTACTATTTTGTCCGCCAGGATTTTATTATTTTGAAACTTGTCGTATTTTCCTAACTACATATATGGCGCACTTCACTTTTCTCCAAAGTAAATATTCATTGCATAAAACATGTTCTGTATTATACAGGGGAGAATTGCCAAAATCGTACCACTTAAAGGATTTTTGATATATGAATTCGACAAAACATATTTTTATTAAAATCGTTGTTTACAATAATACTTTTATCTTTGCAGAAACCCTCTAAATAAACATTGTACGTATAAAATAAGATTAAAAGAACGATTTGAGGAATTTTATAAAACTTTGTAAAAGTACGATTTACGACGCACATATTCTAAATCTTACTGCTGTATTTACAAAATTGTATTTTCCTTATTTGGTAATGAATTCTATTTTAAAAATATATAATTTATTTTTTTGATTATATTGAAACACAACAGTATCAAAACAAATAAACAAAATACCTTTTATAAAAAATATAGAATATAACAGATTGAAATAATAAACTCTCTGATAACATTAGAAGTAAGAAATATTACAAACATTTTAAACGATAGTATATTCTGTCTTCCTTCAACGCTATTGCGTCCAAAGACCATGTTCTCTTTTTTCTCACGTTTGACAAATTAAAAAAGAAGAAGTAGTAAGTTTTAGTGTTAGTAAAGTAAGGCTTGGATAAAATTTCAACGTGATTTCTTAAATCGTACATGTACGATTTCAATAGATATAAATATTATTTATCTAACCCAAAAATTGTATGAATCCTATTATAAATTCGCTATAAAGATGGTAAATTAAATATATTTCAAAGAAACCACAAAATATATTAATCAATTATAGTATTCAATAGAAATTTGTCTTAAAATAATTGGTCAAAATTGACATCAAACTCACTTGAAATGTTCCGGATTCTACAGGGTTGAAGCGAAATCACTCGAGATAGCGCAAGTTGTGTTTTATATTATCGACTCCGTGTACACTTTATATTCTTACCACTAGAAATCGCAAACGTTAATCGGTTATCAAAAAAAATTGCGCTAGTACGATTTAGGAGACCAATACGCATTAGACAACTCTCTCCTACACACAATCTAATTTTATTCACTGAAAAAACGAAACGTTATACAGTGTATTATTAAACTTTCAGATTCTAACCTGGATACATCAAATGCAGCACCAAGTCTGGTGAAGTGAAAAAAATTAAACATCCAGAAAAACAAAATATCCTATACATATCCACCGATCATCATCCATTCGCGACTAATCGCAGTTAGTTTATGAAGTTCTCGAATGTTCAGTACGAAGGATATTCCACAAACGAGGATCGTGTCTAAAATAAGTTAAGAGCTTACGAAGGCACGCAGGTTTCAAGCTACAAGAATAACGCGTAATTACGATAAGTATCGTTGATTGAGAAAGTAAGACTGGCACATTCTTAGCAAGTTTATTGAACATACACGATGTTCTCGATGAAAGACGGTCGCAGGTATAAATATTTGCGTAAGCCTGGGCACGCTGTAAAAAAGTACGGGCGGTCTGCCGTGGAATTCTGCCGAGGAAGAGCAATAACGTGGCGCGTATTATCGATTTTTCGACTAAAGCCGACGTACTTCCCGCGATCGTGCGTAGAACTCTGGAAAATTCCATCTGCAGTCCGTTATACGCAACAGCGACGAACGTGGAGCGACAGCGTGGTTATAATAACTTCCGCGGGCTAAGAATCGAAAAGTTACTGTTAAGACGCACCGCAACGAAACTATCTACGGTGGACGCTCAAAACAAGATAAAGGCTCTCGTTGGAACTAAATAGATGAGATTCGAGTTTAAATGGAATTGGCTTATGTTATCGGTTTTGGAAGAAAAAATAGAGAGATGGAGGGAAGAACGGATACCAAATCACGAACTTCCATAAATGTTAGGACAATTGCGGAACATTAAATTACTGTAAAAACTCGCTTAGAGAGTGTTATAGCTGTTAAAAATGATTGTTTCGTTTGTAGTACATAGACCTCGTATGTTCAATATTAGAGTAAGAATCTGATTCATTTTATACGATAAAATACGATTTTTTGATTTATGTCTGCTCCAACTTTTTATCACTACCTTCATTAATTTATAAGTCATGCTGTTACACATGTTAAAATATTTACAGGCGACCTCTTACCTATGTTGTTACTTTATTCGATATATGCTGCAAATCTTTTAGCATGTCTCGTTTAATTTTGAGGTAAATAATGCAGCTTTTTTTATTTAATCTATAATAAACGTTAATCTTATGTTACATACTTTATTATACTTTATGTATTAATATGTTTCTAATAGCCCACATTTAATAAATGAGTGTACAAATTAAAAAAATAACGGATACAGACACCTGAATATATATTTCTCTTAATATAATCTTGTAAAATTAGGTGAATCAGTACAATCTGTGTTCCATACGTACAAAATCAACAAGTGTCCTGATACTTATGAAGGTGTATCAATAAATTTGCCTATTGGTTTCTTTATCGCCTAATTGGAACTCGAAAATTATCCCATGTATACCGTAGCTCTGGTGGTTCTGAATCCTTTTTAAAGAGCAGGTCCTGGGCGAAGTAACGTTAACAGTCAACGTCGAATATGAATTTAAACAAGAAAACAACAACAAAAAGATAAAACAACAAAAAATTCAAACCACGTAGCACTTTATATCGCATATTGTATATTTTCACCAAACTCAATTCGATTTACCTACTGGCATGCTTACCAGCGCCAATGTATTATATATCACGAATAAAGTGGAAAGCAAAAAGCAATGTTTTTAAGCTAGTAACAAAATTGCCATTGTTTCAAACTTTTGTATGTGCGTATCGTGAATGAATATACTTTAACCAGTCATCGAAATTTATTTTTAATATAAAGTCGTGAAATAAAAATTACAGATGTCAATAGGAAGAATTATAGATATTCACGTTACGCTTGTACTGAATAATGATAATAAATATTTACTTAGGCACTATTTCAAGAAAAAGTACCATTAATAATATTTAAAATAATAGCATAAATAGTTCAGTGGTAGTTACGTTAAATACAGTGATTTTTGTATAATTCCAGTTCTCGACATTCAATTTTTTTAACCGACATGTTTACAGTTACATATTTCACAAAAACAATGGAAAAAGCAGATATTTATGTTAAAAGTGTGGAGTTATTTTTATTTTGATCAGAAATTATTAGGTGCCATTAGGAATTCATGTTAGACAAAAGAATTGAAGTTTTGTTCATCGTTTTAGAGCTTCAAGCCACAAATAGAAGACATGTGAAGATTTTCTATATTTGTGTATAGCTATTGAATATATCTTGATTGTGAATTAAAGTGTATCCAAACGTGTATATTTGTCTATAGTTATTGAATACATCTTAATTGTAATTTGTCAATTCAACGAAACGATAATTAATCTCGAGAAAAGTATATGGTTAAAACGCTGTTTCTTTAAACGCCATCGTGGTTCATAAAATTAATATATCCTTGAGAGTGAAGCATAAGTATAATATAAAAGAAATCTTCACAACAAAGGCGGTAGTAACAACCTAAATAAGTTCCTTGCCTTCGCGTTAATTATTCCCGTATACCCATTCTAACTCTGTATACCTACATACGATACAATAGACTAAGAAACAAGCTTAAATTAATTATACACGTTCACTAATTACTCACTACGTAGTTCTTTGCTGTCCTCATCTGAGTGTACATAATAAATCACTCTCTGCTCTCGCTCGCACTGTATTGCGAAATATAAATGGATTCCATTTTACTAGATAAATACAACGAATTCGTAATTGAAAACGCACATGATGTGTAATACGTAGCCATGGCCAAAGCAGAATAAATTGTTCCAAAAAATGGCTGAAAAATAAATAAACCTTTGTAAAAAATGGTTACAGAAAGAAATCGCTATATAAACCACTTAGTGCAAACCAAATAAATCAGCTTAAGCTGCTAAAATGCAAATTTTGTTCTTTATCGATCAATTTGTTTCTTTTATACAACATATTGACTACACAAAACTGATTACTGCTCTCAAACCTCTATATTAATTAACGTATTGGCTACAACTGACGCAACTTTCAACGTTTTGGTGGTTAGTCAAAATGCGATAGTGGTTTTCAGGGAACCACCTTTGGTCCAACGAGGTCGACCGGGACAGGCAAAATGCCCTTTAGACGGCGTAAAGCAAAGACACACCCTTTGACGAGACGACCATGCAGTGAAAACACGAGCCTGTATGACGTGGGAGAGGTGTTACCTTCGAGATCCATAGGTACGTTTACGAGCTTATCGTCACAAGAGACACCACATTTATTGCAAAAGCAACGTGAGGCTAACCCTTAACAGTAAACCTACCGAAGCGGTCAAAATGACCCGTTAGTCGTTTCTTAGAAAAATACCTGTAAGGTAAAGGTATCAGCAGTTGACATTTTAAGGAATTTTTTGCATATTTGTTAACATACCTCGGCTTAAGTTCACTTTGTGGGAAATTTATTATTGGTAATCGCTGCACGAACTGTTCTTCTATTATATTACAAGTATTCATTCCTGATGGCGGTTGGAAAATTTTCTTTTTTTTTCTTAAAAAAGTGAAATTGAATTCAATAATTGATACCCAGCGAAAACAAAAAATTCAATAGTTGACACCCTTTTGCTTCAGTAGTTAACATAGGGCGAAAAACCCATTCATGAACTAGTTTTGGGAATGTATGAATACAGAAATTCATTGAATGTTTAAAATAGATTGCTCTTGTTGTTGTTTGTTCATAATAATTTTGTTAAAACGAGGCTCGTGTATTGAAAAGCCATTTCTTTTAAAAGAGCGACGCGTAAGTCGTCAGGTGCATTTAAGCGATTCCTGGCTTTTGTTTTGATGTGAAGAGGTACTGAAAATCCCATTTCACAAAGGTAGGTAGTGGCAAATGGTAAAAGTGTCTTTACTGCTGCTTTTGCCAGTCGAGGATAAGCTTTTAACTGTTTACACCAGAACTGTTCTAAGTCTAGTTTTTCAAAGTCCATTTCCACACGCGCATCGGCTCGTATTTCTATATGATCTTCTCTTAACAAATCGTTGTCGTCCATTGAATTTGGATCAAACTAAAATGGATTGAGAATCCGACTATTAATTTTACTAATACTTCCTGTGGAAAAATATCTATTAAATCATTCATTCAATTGCAGGAGGTGTCTTATAATTTCTGGAATAATTATTATTTTTTCGTTTTCCAAAACGACTGAATGCAGCAACGTTTGCTAAATTTCCATGCTTGTCTTGACGTCTTCGAAATTTTAATTTTTCGTTAAATAAAGCTAATCTATCACTAGCTGTTATTACGTTCTTGTCTAATCTTTTCATTGCATCGCTTACTTATCACGCTTTTTTTTAAAGTTTATAAATTTCTCTCGCAACCCTGGAAATGCCTTTCACATCCTTAGAGGTGCACGCAGCCCAGGTTAAGAGCCACCTAGTTAGAGCGTCTAGACTTACAAAAAATGTCATCATAATGGATTAAGCTTATGACATACAAATAAAACCACACTTCACGTGTTCAAAAGATATTGTTTGACACATGTGAAATTAACAATTGGTAAGATTAAGAAGAAGTGTGACGTGACGCATTAAAAACGCTTTTGCGTGTCAATTGTCATTATCGTTCAAAATTCCGAAGAAAATCGAAGAACCGAATAGTAAGATCTTCCTGGTTATAAAATACGCCGCGATCAATGTAGACACAAGGTTATATAGAATTAAATAGGATAAAACCTGATGATGATGTCCAAATAGTATAAAATACGTTAGCTATAGCCAGTTATAGATTTTAAGTAACGTATAACCAAGACGGCTACAACCAAACGCAGACGTTTTATGACGCACAAGGAACTGGAGATTTAAATACTTCGTAAAATTGTGTCAACGACAGACAGCAGCAAGTTTTAAAACAATGGAAAATTACGTTAGCTAAAACCAGCAGTGAATTTTTAAATTACATATTTCGTAGGCTGCAATCCGTTATACATTTCATATTGTCATGGAACTATGTCTGCACTATCAACTGTAAATTTAAAAACGATACAACACTATTAACAGTTGCAACTTCATACTGCTTTTATAGATTATTAAATATCGTCAAGTTTCATTGTACGCAATAATCTACAGATTTATTTCCTTCAATTTTCTTTTCGAGGAAATCGAGGTATTGTACTTTAGAGTTTGCGTTTAGATGAAATTAAAAATATAAATATAGGATATCGATGTGTTACATCGCTTAAGTGTATCGAAGAGAGTTAAGTTTACAACTCCTATTAAAATAATAGCCATTATTAAACGAATAATATGTGTTTTCTTCCCACAAACGGAGTTAAATCATCTTCAAAATTAACAACTGGATATATTGTAGAAATTAGAAGAGCCGAAGTGCATTCGGCATAATTTAAAATGCTTCAAAATAAAAAAAAAACGATACTCAATTATTTTTTATATTTCTTTACATCACTTCAAAAACACAATTTATGCAATTTGGAAAATCTGACTATATGAATTACATAACAATTTACATTATATGTATACGGGTAGGATTTCAAGAAACTATGGTACTCCGGTGGTATATATTGTAATAAGTCCATCATGTCCTTGTACTTCGCTGCTCTAATTCGACTTAGGCCACTAGTAAAGCAATGTTTTTAATTATTCAAGTAACTACGAAAAAAGTAAGTATACTTAATTGCAAAATATTATTTATAACAACTAACTTAATGTTATACACTTTACTACAGTCAGTGAAAGATAATTGACAAGTGGGCTTGGGCCGCTTTCAAAATAAACTGGTCATATAACAATTCAATAATTCGACAATCGACCCTTTGACTAACAATAATTTACGTTCCTGGTGAAAAGTAATAGTGAATTGGGACGAGGTACGGAACATAAATGCTACACCGACGTCACCATTGTGTTACCAAGAGTTAATATAACTTCAAGAAAGAGGCTGACATCAAACATAACTCATCGATGACCAGGATAGGCAGAAGCCCTGTGTAAAAACATTCTCCGCCGCTAATCGTTGCACACTGCCCTACATGTGAATTGTGTTTTCCAGTTATCGTGTGGCACGATGCACGCCGATGTCAGGAAGATTGAACAATTATTGAAGTTTCAGCTAGAATGGGTTTCATGCCAGCAACCCTGTCATCTTGAAATCGATAATAACCAGCGCTCGGCCTGTGTGGTTCGATGAACGGAACTGCCGGTCCCTTTATCGTGGGATACTATTTTATTCACGTCCTCGTACTCGATTATTGCTTTCATTCGGGCCGATATACATTCCCCTCCACGAGGCATCAGTCACTTATACGTTTTGAGGAAAAGGTTCGTCGGCAGGTGGATACAATATTCTGCCTTTCCGCCATTATTCTACGGCACTGCAATGAAACGTTCGCTGAGTTATGATGATTTATTTTACATCGAAATATTAATCGGAGTAATATCGTTGTTAGGGCGTGTTTTTTCTCACCATCGACGAGACTTATGTAACGATGTAACATATAGATTTTACGTTAACGCCCGTATGTATCTAATTTGTGTATGAAATAAGATATAATATTCTGCCTTGATTTTATTATAGTCTTTTCTTACTTTATGCTAGTACTTAAATATGAGAATAATAATATGCATGAGTATGCAATGTAAATAACTGAGCTGTTTATTCTGAAAGTGGCTTAAGTCTATGTATCTTGTATACAACTTGAAATTAGCTGTCGTAAACAATATTTACGGTTAAGTATTATATATTCAGAGTTTATACGACTATTTTGGACATGTAATCCGAAGCATTGCTCCTAGACATCTTGTTCGGTTTCAATTAATAATGTTTGATGATATGGTCGTAACGAGCAGTGATACGTTATCGAATATCATTGCTCGTTATGACCACATAATCAAATATTATTTGAACACATAAGTGTTCGCAGTTAGTTCGACGATTAAAACCATCACTCTGAAAGTGACATAAGTCCAGTACATTATTGATAATATACGAAACTGCGGATTTTCGAGTGTCCGGAGGAAGTTATGTGTCATTTTAATTAATTAGTATTAATTAACATACCATTCGCACCCCAAGATTATTATAAAGTTATCAAAAAGTGACGGAATGGAACAACTTTTTTCGAAATAAAATGAAGCAACAAAATTTCATATTAACAAGATTTTTGGAGGACGTAGTTTTTAAAGGTGTAAAAAATTCTAACGGAGAAACAGTAAATCGGCTACAAATATGCTCGATGCATTTTTTAAGAAACGAACTACATAAAATTTTCCATAAGATATCAATGGATGAGAATGAACAATTTAAAATCCTGGATTTATTATCACGTGAGATTAAACCAAGAAATTTCGAAAATATTGTACTGACACTACTTTATAAAAATGTAAGACAAATTATAACAGCGAAATACAGGGACACGATGGACTTACTACGATATATACCATCGGAGCACCATGACTCGTTCAAACGTCTCCCGCATACATAAAATGTAGATGAGCAGTAAATTGTTACGCAATTTATATAATCAGGTTTCCTAAATTGCGTAAATTCTGTTTTTGAAGTGTAGTAAAGAAATATATAAGAGAAATTGAGTATCGTTCTTTTAATTTGAATAATATAAATTATGTGGCGTAGACTCAGGCTCTTTCAAATTCTACAATAAATCTAGTTGTTAGTTTTGAAAGTGGCTTAACTCCATTTGTGGTAAGAAAACACATATTATTCGCATCATAATTGCTAATATTTTACAAGGAATTGTAAAGTTAACTCTCTTAGATACACTTAAGCGCTGTAACACATTCATATTCTATACGTATATTTACAATTTTATTGAAACGCACGAGTATCGTTTTCTCGATTTGAAGCATTTTAAATTACGTCGAATGATTTTGATCTCTTTCAAAATCTATAACAGATCTATTTGTTAGTTTTGAAAATGGCTTAACTCCATTTCTCTTGAGAAGACACGTATTATGCACTCAATAATCGCTATTATTTTGATACGAATTCCAAATTTAACTCTTTGAGATACACTTAAGCGGTATAACACATCGATATTCTATACGTATATTTTTAATTTTATTGAAACGCAGACTCTTAAATATCTTGATGTGAATATAAATAGACTTAGCTCACATTCAGAATAAACGGCTCAAATATTACGTTCATAACACCGCTGCGCTGGGGAGTATCTACAGGGCAAGCTATTATGAAGGACTTTATGCGAACCCGTCGCTAATAAGAAACGCAACGTTTTTATTTGTGCAGGAAATTGAAGTATCTGAAATGCTGACGACTCTCCTTGCGAGAAGGCGCTGGTGACACTCTTCTTTTCAATACGCTTTCAAGCATTCGTTTATGACAGATTTCGCTCGATCGCGTAGGGTGCCTTGATACCCGGTACAATAATAAGCTTCAACTTTATTTCAAAATGTATGCCCTTTTGTATCGTAAAAATGATCCAATTTATATTTGTATTAAATGCCCGGCTGACGAAAGAAAATGTGGATTTAGGTCAAAAATAACACGTTCAAATTTAAGCAGATTTCCGTGAATACTTGATTTTTTTTCAATCGCCTGCCTGACCGACTGTTTTCCATTATCTAGGTCAACGTGTAAATAAAATAGGCCGTTTCGGATAAAATCTGACCGAGATATACCTGGAACCGCAAACAGTCTCTTGGCTAAATATGAATTGTATAGAAATGATAAAAGTTGGTTAAAATTTTTTGCATATAACGTATAAATAAAATATAATGATATTTATATGCTTTTTTTAATGAAACACGTTTTTATAACTAAAAAAATGGATAAATTTTTCTCCTTTTTCGACCACTCAAAGTTATATAACTCCTTAAGTATATAAACAGTTTATATGTAATATGCATGAGAGTTAAACCTATATACTTTTTCAATGCGGCACGTGTGAAGATTGTACATCTATTATATAGATTATAATAAAATATCTGCATATTCTAAAACAAGCAACGTTTGAAAATCACTTATTCCAGATTTTCGGATAATCTTTAAAATTTAATATGTAAGAAAATTTTAATATGTAAGGTATCATGAAACACTATGTAGGTTCCAATAACACACGATAATAAAAAGAGCTACTGCGATTTTAGCGAATTTCGTACGCATGCGATTCAACTTCGAAGCAAGGTGATGATGCGTAACAGACTTAAATAATAAATCCAATACTGTAAATTATGTAGAACAGAAGTACCAGAATTATACATATCTATTTGGTTTTTAAAGAACCCTGCACTATCAAGATAACAAAAAACAGAAACATCATAGAATCTAAACGAAAAATTTCTCATAGAGTGCCTCGTATAAAGTATCGAAAAACGGATCAAAAAATAAGAATGCAGGAAGGTAGTAGAAACGCGAATATTTATAAAAAACGAGTCTTCTGTTCGTGCATTTATGGAATTGTAATCCATAATATCTATTTAGGAGAGAGTTCCAGAAGTTGGCCCAGTGCCTGGATTGGATCATAGTAACTACTCGAATAGGAATTGATTTAGGCAACATATCTTGGATGGGAGTTAAAGTTTACATGTTGTTTAATAACAACATTGAAACCAACCTTCGGATAATCTGTTATAGCCACAATATAATCAGTACACGATTTTGATGTTGACCGATGTCATTTTTCCAATCATTTATATAGGCTGTATTTTTTGTCTACTAATAAATTTTTAATTATTATGGATTTAATTGGTTAGCAAAGATCGTATATTTAATATTATCACAACGTTTATTCGATACTTGAAACGGGTTTTGTTTATGATACATAAGTGTTAAAATTGGATTAATCTTCCAAATTGATCTCACTAATGGTTCTTTAGTTGAATTGATCTTATTTCTGAAACGTTTTTTTCTGAAGTATAGAAATATCATAGTGTGGAAGAATGTAAAAATGTGTATAATGATTTTTAAAAACTTGCATACAATATATTTAAGCAACTATATATTTAAGAATTGAAAGGTCGGTAATATATGATATTCTTATTTTATTTTTCGACATAAAGAATCGTCGCTTCGTTTGTTTGAAAGCAATCGATAACTTCTTCAAATGTACGTTTATTACTGATATTTTCCCTTGTATTTTCTTAAAGAATATAAGCCATTCTTTAAAATACAAATGCTCTACACAGAACAGGATAATTTATGTAAAATATAAATATATATTCAAATAATAGTTCATACATAAACTAACGAAAAATAGACACGGTACAATTTAGGATATCCGTGCTCCAATTAAAGAATCTGGTTTTTTCAACTGGATCGTTGATGCAATTTAAAATATTTTTTTCATTTGGTGTAAACACATAGCATAATAATTTATTTGATTAGAAGTATATATCAACTAATATGCCTATCCTCAACGAACAATGCAGTTGAAAACTTATACATGTTTACACTTCAGCATGCAAAATTGAGATAATTATACTTACCAAACACTGATTGGTCTGATTAGAATCGCCGAAGGGATACGGCGTATAAACGGCCAGGGCAACGCAGTTCGCGAATATCGTCATCAAGATAAGCCACTCGAAAGGTCTGTGAATTAAGTGGATAAAGGCCATCTTCTTAAAGAAAATAAGATTTCCGGTACATTTAAATTAATTAATTTAACCGGCACAAGAACGTGATTTCGCTCGGAAAATGTCACTTTATAAAAGTTGTAATTAATAATCAGTTATAAACTAATCTCAGTGCTTTATGAATGATTTTTTATGTTGATATGACCAATAATTATTGCATTTCCTAGTAAAGTTTAGGTTTAGAAAAAGAGAATAGTAAAATCGTAATGAAATAAATAGGTGAATATCTAAATTCCAAAACGATTTTCTCTTGCGCTTATTTTTATGAAAAAATTACAACTATACCTTACATAACTACTATGACTTCCATGTATATTCAGTTTCAATTTGTGATAAATAATGCTAACATAAAGTATAATAATGACGTCTTCTTATGCTATTTATTTGCTTTACTTATAACATTTAAGCTTGTTAAATTTTTCATACGCGTATGGTTCTGCATTATTTAACCTTGTATTTAAAAGATCTGCTTTCGCTATAAATCTCAATACATTTATGGGCATTATAATGGGAGAGCGAAAAAAAGCTCTTAAAAATGCAGCATTCAAAAAATCTCACGCATATGAATTATCCGATTTCATTGACAAAAATAATATAAATACATCAGTAACGGGATTAACAATTTTAGTGATTCTCTTTAATTCTCCTGTAATTCCAAATTTCTCATGTAAATTTTCAAAAATTCTAAAATAAATGATGTGCCATTCAAAGGACAGAAGAACATTATTAAATCTATTATTTTTACTTACACAACAAAACCTACCAGAAAAAAACGTAAACACATTCGTTACCATGACTAGACATTCATTAGAGACTACGTCGGACTATAACATATTTTTTTATTTTTGATCAAAGTATTCAAAATGTTCATGTATGCACATTTATCACGTGTTAGAAGCGAATAACATATAAGTTTTCCAATATGTCACAAATATGTGGAACCAAATTGTATCAAACGTTGCAATGTGTCAATGTATAGATCCACGCGTCTCACAAATATAACTTCACACCCTAATTTTTATACAAAACTGGATGCATTATTTAAATCATTATAAAAAAAACAATAATTCAGTCTTTATAAATTAATTAATGAAAAGTGTATATCAATGAATGATAAAATACGTTCACACGGATCGAGCTAATCTTAGAACAATCCTGTTATGCTTCAATTTATTTTAAGGCTAATCTTCTAGGTTTGCAGCGAATTCTATTTGACCAAATGCTGAATAGGTGAAAACTGATTACGTTGCTAATACGTGAAATAGGCTCTCAATAAAAAATTAAAATGTTCCTCATATATATCAGAAGCTAATAATCAAACTGCTACATTTTTCGCATTTTTAAATATCAACGTTTAAATGCGGTTCGAAAATCTACTTATTATATGTTACAAAACATTATATATCGTAGATGTAGCTACGATATTTAACCCGTTGAATTGCTGGATCCTACGTCTGAGATCGAAACTCCTCCATTATACAGAAAGACGTCCGTGCAAACTTTTGATCGGAGGACCTAAATAACTCAGTGGCCAAAGCAGTCGTTCGGCGAACGAAAGATTCAGACCCAAGTTTTTCCACAGCGCCTACAGATTTTTCAAATTAAATTCACCTTTTTGCAAATCCAGTACTTTTTAATATATATTATATTTAAAAAAAAACATCAAATAATGTTAATTACACAGTAAGAAATCAAAAACTCTGCGACTTTCTTCGAAGATTACTTCAGAAATTGGAAGACGATAATCTGGACGAAGTTGGGCTGATTTTGAATATCGCGAGTATCCATAAGACGCAGGAAGTGCGCGATCTTGTTGATCAAACGAGGTGCACCATAGTTTTTCTACCACCATATTCTCCAATGCTGAACCATATCAAAGAAGTCTTTTCCAAAATCAAGTTCAGTAC
The DNA here is from genome assembly GCA_038496175.1 of Ampulex compressa. Classification (NCBI taxonomy): domain Eukaryota; kingdom Metazoa; phylum Arthropoda; class Insecta; order Hymenoptera; family Ampulicidae; genus Ampulex; species Ampulex compressa. Next base: position 50,846 of record JBCFXI010000897.1, read on the forward strand.
AAGGAATATGTTAGTTTCTTCTTTAGATCCGCAAAATGTAGTCGATGTAATTAACAACTATGTTAGAACTGTTACTTCTACAAATTGTTATAAATATGATATAAATATGTATATTAAGGTACCTGCTGCTGTTGCAAGAGAACCATTATAGACTATGTACACGTGTATATATATAACCTAGTCTATAAACGACTCTCCTTGAATTATTATTATTATTAAATTATTGAATTATCTGCACACAGTTTTCACGCATACCTTCATCTGCATATGTAATTATGCAATTGTATAAATTGTAATAAAATTTTTCATTTTTTACTATCTAATTAACATTATTTGATGTTTTTAAAATATAATATTAAAGTAAAAGTACTTAATTTGCAAAAGAGTGAATTTCGTTTGAAAAACCTGTACGATATTTATATACAGGTCTGCTTTTTGTATCTACATTGACTTGTACAAATACACCACATGTCTACATATCACGTGATTTCAATAGAAATTTTCCATAGTCAAAAGGTTAAGGAATTAATATGAAATACGTGTCGTAGGCGAAAAACAATCAAAACATATTACTTAGGATCAAAAGCATTCAACGTTTGGAAACGTAATAATTTCTAGTATTTTTGCTTACATCTTGACAATTATAGTTCTGGAATGTCGGCGTAAAAAATTCATAGACGTAAAAAAGTAAAAAGTATAAATATTAATTCTTTAGTACACAAAGCTTTGATAATTAAAATCCTAATTAAATATTTTGCGCGCGTCTAGGATGAATACATACGAGATTATTTCTTTTAAATCTTATCATTTGTATTTTTCTGTATACGTGTTCTTACAAATTAAGGATGATTGCACCGTGTAAATCATTTTGTCGCCATAAAATCCTCTAGTATTTATTTTATGGTCCTTTACTTATTTATTTATGTAGGTACTTATCCTACCAGAAGCATGTCAAAATATAAAATAAAACAATACATAATATGGCCTCTTATATCGCGAATTATGAAAATCTTCATATATATTGTACAATTATCCTACTCTTTTTATAATATTATTATTATGTATTTTACTTTATTAGAACACTATTATTTAGTCTTCGACTTCTTTTCAATTTAAATAACAAATCGTATAACCTAACAACAAAGTGACATTTTCTATTTTTATTGTCATTCAATTATTTTTTTTTCGAAAATCATACGTGGCATCTAATTTGAGTTTTTCCATCAAAACAGCTGAGAACGTAAAAGTTAAGAGTGTCAGTGCAATGACTCTTAACGCTTTACAGCCATACGTCAAATATAGCCCGACATCGTACTCTTTACTATTAATGCCTTACAATGAATATGCAAGTAAACCAATAAACTCCCGAGAGCTTCTCTATTTTTGTCCATCAATAATACGCCTGTAACACTTCCCCTCTCCCAGCCACTACATACTGCCAACCATGTATTTTAAAGTAGAACTCGATTACAAGCTGCAACCAGAATCAACGAATGCGGGGCCGCGAGTATTTTCCGAAGAGCAAAAGCTTTAAACACTTAAGTATCGATTCCTAGCAATGTTCGTGCACGTAAACTAATAAAAACGCACTTACTTTTACAATTATCACTTATTAATAGCGTGACTTAACACATTCCTTTAATCTTTCATTGTTTACTTTAAGATATAATTCAACATGAAACTCAATGCAAGAACCCAGTCGCGAAGCAAATAACATTATTTAAACCCAAACGTTCTTAACTTCTAAGTATGAATTCCCCGCGATAATCGTACAGATAAACCGATAAAGTCCCACTTATATATCCCCATCAATAATACGCCTTTAATAGACCTCTTTGATACTTCAGCATTTAAGTTACAACTGAAATACGAGCCACGATATAAACCCACGAAACGTGTAACATTTTCCGACCGCAAAGGCGTAGCGCGTCACGCTCACAAACGAACGGGGCTCGTAAATCGTAAAAAGGATACTTCCACTCGACGACGCTGATGCACATTTTGCGCAAGGGATTCTTGAGTGGCAAACAAAAGAGCGCCCTAATGGGCCTGTCAGGGGGCGGCTTGCCACCTCGCCTGGCGGGCCTCTTCGGTGCAGCGGACTTGGCGGCCGCGGCAGCCCCGGTCGCCTGGCCGGTCTGCGACTGCGCCTGCGCGCCCGCCGGCGCCGTGGACAGCTGCGCATCACCGCCCGTCGCGCCGATTGGCTGCTGGCCGACAGTGGGGGGGGTCGCGGCAGCCGGCTGGGCCCCCGAGAGCCCAGGGGGGCCCAACGTCGAGCCCCCATCCCCCCCCGTGCTCATCGGTCGCTGGTGTCGAGCAGCTCCGTGCCTCCTCTCTTGCGGTCCCTTCGACGGCTTCTTCCGTGCTCCTCCGGATGCTGTCCTGCGGACGCCGATCTACGCGGTGCCTCGTTGACGCCCCACCGCACACTGCAGCACGCAGGCATGCTACGGCACTGAACTGCTTCGAAGCTTCCTCCGCGACCTGCGACAAACATCGTCCTCTTTATTTATCACGATCGTGAAATCTGCTTTCTGTATTATGCAGACTCGCTTAAGTTGAATTTAAAAATTGTTTTTGCTGTTATTGAAAATCATAAGGGTTATTGAAAGTTTATACGGTTAGGCGAGTTCTTGGGATGTTTTATCAGCGCTCCCGAACAATGTAACTTCCGTTTGGTGATTTTTTTTAATACTTTCGATAACAATAGAAATAATGGGGATGTTCAACTTAAATGATATACCTTAGAGAATTCGTAATATTAATACTTTGGCTGTGACATGAAGCTGTCGTATACAATTGTTCTTTTTAATGAACTTTCGATGGGTAAATGTGAAGAGTTGACTTCTGAAAGGCGATTTGGATAGAAGGGGGAGAGCGTGATTTCTATGGTATCGTATGTATGGTTGAAATGAGGTAAGAAAACTTTTTGGTCACGCCTATCACCGCCTTTGATTCTACCCCATTCACCATGTTTTCGTATATGTCATCACAAGTTTCAAAGGAGACGGATCCCCGTGCTTATGGGGATCTATTAAACGCCATGATTTACTCTTCGTGTACCGTCGTCCTATCTATGTTTACGTCAATGTTTAGAGACTTATCGTCCACTTCGCGCTGTCTCACTCGCTCTCGATACCTCTCATTCACTGCCCTTGTCGCACGATCGAATTAATGTGAGTAACCGGTCAGCGAATAATATACTTCGGTCAAAAATACGTGTGAGGAGAAGTGTGCGCTTTTCGTCCGATCAATTGGTCCTGCAATCCTCTCATCGGTTTTCTTAACTGATTCCAATTGTACACGTGATAAGATTGACTTGAAAGTACATCAGCGTCAGCCTGATATTGCCATACATTCACATTAAATTCACTGTTTTACAAATGAAATGCACCCTTTTGCATCCAAATCCAATACTTTTACATATATATTATATTTAAAAAACATCAAATAAGGTTAATTATCTAGCAAGAAATAAAAAGTTTTATTATAATTCATACAATTACATAATTACATATGGAGGTATGTACAAAAACTGTGTGTAGATAATTCAGTAATTCAATAATTATAATAATTCAAGCAGAAGCGTTTATAGACTAGGTTATATGTACTACATACATATATTATATACATATGTACATATATCCTAGTACATAAACGGTTCTCCTTGAATTATTATTATTATTGTATTACTGAATTAGTGTCATACAGTTTTCATACTAGAATTATAATAAAATGTTTTATTTCTTACTAGGTAATTTGTTTCTTTTTTAATAAAATATATTTGCAAAAGTACTTTATTTGCAAAAGGATGAATTTGATTCGCAAGCGCACAGCTTACCTCACACGTATTTTCGACCCAAGCGTATTAATCGCCGAGTAGTCACGCAAACTAATTCGGTCGCGCGACAAAAGCAATGAATGTGATGTCAAGAGCGAGTCAGATAGCGCAAAGTAAGCGACAAGTCTCAAAGCATTAACGTAAACTTGTATAAAATCGCAGTACGCGGAAACAGTAAATTGTGGGGTCAGGTAGATTTCCCGAAAGTATGGAGATCCTATGCCTTTGCAAATTACGGTGTCAACTTCGTCTAATTGTGGTGAGTGGGGAAACGTCAAAGGTGTGTACAACGAGTAATAATTTTTTTTAGCTGATGCCAACAGTACTTTTGCTATTAACTCTTTGCGGTTGTTTGTCCACTATCTGCCACCAAAGCTTTTTTACCGTTCCAGTCGTGTGTCTGCTCTCAGCCACCACAGCAAAAAACCATACTGATCTTACGTTGTATACATTTTATCCTAATCTCTATTTAAGACATATCAGTTTACACTTCATATCAAAGAACATAAACCGGTAAGGAACCTATTCACGAACCAATACTGTGCTCCTGTCAGTTGGAGATAACGAAACCTAGTATAAACAAAGACTGTCGCTTCTCAGTCATCATGCAAGACGCCGTGGCGAGTCAGTCGCTTCTCGAGCGCAAAGGAATCGATAAGTTTCGTAGATACTTCGTAGAATTCGAAATAATATTTTACAAATTGTGTTTAAGTATAATTATTCATTCTCGCTTCATAAGATATTTTTAAAATAATACTGTAAATGTCAAAGAGAAAGGTACCGAAAGAAGCGTAGCGTGAAACTGAAAGCAACGATGTCAAGTTTTATTTTCACTCCATGAACACTGACTCTGATATAGAAAGTGATAACGTTAATAGTGATTTTGATAGTTACATAGCTTATGTTTGACCAGAAAATGGTGAAACAACTTGTAGGTGATTTTCGTGATGGAGCATCTTTAAAATGAGAAAGACACCGTCCTCGGATAAACAGGAAAGATTTAATACCAAACTACATATATTGCGGCACTGTGAAGAGGTATTGAATAAAGATTGTTCTGTATGTTCAAACAGAAAAATTAAGAGCAGAAAGCGCCACTATTTTTGCGACACGTTTTCTTAAAAACCAGGACTTCACATTGGAGATTGCATTGAAAGGTACCACCGGTTGGAGAACTATAAAATATAATTTTTATATAAAAACATTAAATTAAAACATATTGCTGTATAAACGTATGCCTAAAGTTTACAAAAGGATTAATAAATTTCGTTCTTCCTTTATAATCTTGCGTATCGCGTATTACTGGAAATTAATTCCGACCAGCATGACAACAATCTATAAATTTAATACGCCCGCAAAGGATTAAATGAAATAAATCGAGATTCAAAGGATGAGGTGAAGGTGAAGCTGATTTATTCATATTGTTATTATCGATATTAATATTTTGAGGACAACTGGTCTATCATAACAGTATTCACATGAACCAATACAAATATTCGATAAATTTTATATGACCACGTGAAAAAAGAACTCAAAAAACATGTTGAAACAACAAATGTAGTAGTTGTATAAAAAATCGCAGATTGCTTCATCAATTTCAACGATCTTCACGTATGTTATAGAGAATAACATTTTAAACGACTTTTTCCTGTGCACAATGATGCTACTTAGCTTTAGTTTTTAACACATTCATAAAAATAATTGGTATACTTTTACGTTTGGTTTAAGCTAAGATTGCTATTATTCTGGTTATCTCATGGTACGATGCCATTACACGTCTCACGCTTCAGTTTGTAAGTACAATACACATCTCATGTTTCGGAACCCAAAAGCAGCATGAATATCTTTAAAACTAAAGCCGCATGCCAGTTACATGTATAGCAATAAATCACTCTCATTAACTCATTATTTACCATTGATCCTTTTTTGGGACGCTCGTTTTTGATTTATTTCTACCTCAGCAGTGGAACTTTTATTTTGATTATTGTATCTGAATGATGTACTGACTCCTATAAAAGTTACAAATTCGATAAAAACATGTTTTTTTTCTCTAATTACCTTACTGTAGGAAATGAATTAATTAATGGATGTTTTAGGTTTACACTTGGCTTTGGCATACAATGGGTTAATATCCACGGATGCTTTCTGCAAGGATGGGCCGTTATGTTTACATAAAGTTTGTATCAGGAAATATGCTAAAACACATATGAGATCTACATCGAACTTGTATAACATTCATCTGAAACTTATTAAATATTATACTCTTCGTGTCATTGCCGATATAAATCTGATTTGTAAAGACAAATCAGCTTTACTTTTGTAGTTTATTTTACCATCCCTTTTATTCACAATGTATTATTTGCCTATCCACGTTTGTCTCTTTTCACGATTGTTGATAGGGATACGTTTCTTCCAGAGTCTCTCGTTTAACACTTTAGCTACTAATTCTAAACATACTCGTTCTTCGATAAATTGTTGGGTCTTAATTCCCAATTTAACAAAAAATATGTAAAAATGTATAGCATCAAATGAGTTTTAGATTCAAATATTAATTCCTAAAAATAATTTGATAAACCATCTATTTCGAGGCAATAAATGGTGTTATTATTTTCCAGTTTACGTAGTGATGTAGGTTTGCACCCTCTTCGAATAAAGACTTAAAGACCAATAATTTAATTACAAATTAATTAACATGAAGGAATAAAAAGGGTTCACGGATGTTTGCAAGACATAGAGAGATATAGCGTGGGAGTCGTGCAGGTTAATCAGATAATAAAATAGGAAATACATTCTTGTAAAGAATGTGTAACGAATTCTGATCAAAAATTAGAATAGCATGAATAAATTGACAAAGATTTAAGCATTCTCTACACAGTATCGACTAGAAATATTTCAACCGATCATTTTTCATATCGTTTTTATAACGTTTATTAGTTTATTTTATTTAGTCTATTGGTTTTTATAACGTTATAATTTACATCATTTTTTATAACTAAACAGTTATGATAAAAGTTAATAGCTTTTAGAACATTCGGGAAAAATAAAAAAAAGGATATCTCAAAAGAAAATTCTTACTGTCTGCGTCATATACAATGTATGTCCAATAAAATTTAGCGAAAATATTAGAAAAATTATTCTGTTTCACTTTAATTCTTAAATAAATAAATTTTTATTACAAAAACGTCTATATTACTCCGAAGTACTGCTCTTAGACATCTATATTACTGTTCACAAAAGAACTAATTAAGTATTTTATCCGATACAAGTACCCAGGAAGCCTGGTTACTAAACAAATCTACATATACATTTGAATCTTTAATATGCAAGATCATATTTGCATAATTTTATTTTTAAAAAGCCGATCGACGTAAAAATATAAAAAGAAGGGGAACCATCGCGATTTTGCCGTATCTGAATATGAATATAGAAAACCGATAAGCGAAAATCAAGAATGGGTATCCAGGTACCCAGTTACCTATATATACCTAAGGGTTAATTAGAGATACGCTAAATTAGTGGGTGGAGCTTAAATTTTTACGTGGAAGATACGAGCTTAAACCTCAATAATCGCCTTTGGGTAATTTTATAAATTTAAAACCAGGTATTGGGTTAAATAACTTATAATAACCGATGCCAAAACCGAAATAAATAAATACAGCACTTTTTATACAATATTGTATAAAAAAGTTGATTATACTGTACGATCAAAGATCCGTATATGTGTGTCGTATGATTATCTTTCAATCAAATTTTAAATTATGAGAGAGTTCGTCATTCTAATGCATAGCGCATGCATTCAGTTACTTTAATTTCATGTTGAATAGCCGCTTGAATTCGCTTATTTTTGTACAACAATCGCTTTCATTAAATCTTGATGGAATTTAGATTGAGAAATTATGGAAACTGAAAAATCTTATGCATATGCTTTTTAGATTTATATGTAAATAAATCATGCATATGTACACTACACAAATATCAATTGACATGTTAAATGAGGAAATCCAATTAACAGGGCAATTAAACATATCTCCAAATTGAGTAAAAACGATTAATGGCGAATCAAACTTCAACCCATTATATGCTAAAGCCAAGTGCAAACCTAAACAATGCACTAATCACTTTATTCCCTACAATAAGTTAATTATAAAAAAATATTTTTATCAAGTTTGTAACTTTTATAGGAGTCAGTACAATATTCAGTTACAATGATTAAAACTAAAAGTTTCACTGCTTAGGTAGAAATATTTAAAAAAACGAGCGTCCCAAAAAATGTCAATAATAATTAATGAGTTAATAAACATATTCCCCGGGAAAAAGAGAGAAGAGTGCGAAAAGAAATTAATAAACTCTGTTACTATGGTTCTGGCTCTGTACTTTGTCAATATATTTTGTATCTTTCTGACGTTTTCCACCATAAAATGACTCGGTTAATAAATAACCGTTCGGAATAATGAAAAAAAAAACGTGTACATGATACATACCCAAGGAACTGCTAGTCCCTGCCTTCGCGGTATAATCAATATCCCGTGTGTGATTATAAGGCAAGGGGATAACGCACGTACTAGGTTATCTAAATATAAACGAAACTAATTTTTTATACCTATATCGTCCTATTCATTCGCAGAGCTTCTATGTTCGAAAATATCCCGTTTAATACTGCAGGTATGTGCTTTTTCTAAATCTAGAAATATATTTTGGATTCAAATGCAAAAATATGTCATATTGTTCCACGGTTTACTCACGGTACTTCTGCTCAGGTATAACATTTTTTAACGATAGATATATTCATTAGTTGTGGTCTTAGCGAGTACTCTATTCGCACACATATTTTTAGTTATTTTTTTTTATTTACATTTTTTTAGTATTAAATGTTTTTATATAAAATTAAATATTAAATATTTTCAATCATAATTTTTGTCCACTATTGCGTGACTATATAACCCAAAGTTAGATAATAATAGTTACATTGAAAACTAAATATGTAATTTTAGAAAGCAGAAGCTGGTGAGTGAACCTGGGGAAAATATCTGGTCTCCGATAAGCTCAGATGAAGAATTAAAAATATGTGTACAAGGGTGCTCGCTAAGACTACAACTAATAAATATATGTAATCATTACAAACTCTCGAGCAAGAAGAGGTTAGGAGTTCACGAGTGACAGATATAAGATTTTTTCATCGAATAAAACAACATACCAGACATATTTGTTCTCTTGCTTCCAGTACTCTTGACTTCGTTGCCCAATAATCTCGCACCAAAGAGGAGTAGTAATAATGCATAAAGACTAATAATCACATATATTACGTCCCACCCCCACCATAACTCTTTCCATTGAATTTCGCGGGGTCGTAAATCTCGCTTCCACTGCTGCGTGACGGTGTAGAAGATCGTTTGACCGTTTGATTCGCGTTCAAATCAAGTCAGAGTTGAGATGCAGGAGAATTATTGACTACTGGTTTGTGTATCAATATTTACTCGACAAGGTCAATATACAAAGATGAGCAACGAGCCAGTCATTTCACTACCTTGCTTATTGAGTGATATTACGAGTGTCAAAGCGGATTCTTTGAGCACTGCCTTCGTGTGTTACTACGCGTCCGGATGTTGTTTGATGACTACTGATGGTGATTGATGACTGACTTGTGCTGCGTTTTTCGTGGGTTTTTGACGGAACTGATATAAGATTCGGTGGATTTCGGAGTTCCTTCACAAGTCGTGAAGTTTCTATTTGTTTTTGGGGCTTTTTTAGAAGGTTTCTTCCGTTCGATCGATTGGGCCGCATTTTCAAAAAAATGCAGCTCTGTTGGTCACCAGATTGTTTTTCTTGGCCGTTCTTTGGACATTATTCGTGACGTCGAACAATTGGCAGGACGCGTGTGTTTTTAATGGTCGAAGTGCCGCACTTAGGCTTTAGAAATGCAAAATGTTTCATTGCCTAGCGGATCTCTGAGATCAGGCAGAGGTTCGGTACAGATCCTACTCTTGCAGTGATAAACCAAGATGCTGGTTTTTACCGCTTCCCCTCGCCTATATTTCCACGATGTATATATTAGGAACTCCTAACCTCCTTGCTCATGATGTCTTATCGTCTTATCGAGCAGTCACGTCTCAGACTTTCAATAATGTCTCCATATGGTTATGGTGAAACTAAATTTTAATCGTCAGAACGACATTGCATGTGAAAAAGTCAATCATTTTTATCCACACAGCGCATGGTCCAAAATTAATTAAAGGTTTATCAAACTTTAGGAATACTTGAAAAATAGAAATTATATAATATAAGGTGGGGAGTTAACCATCACCAGATAAATTATTAAAAGTCTGAGATGTGACTGCTCGATAAGACGATATTCACGAATTGGCTTGTTTCTTCGAGCCTGTTCGATCCTCGGGACTGAACAACATAAAACTAATTAATATCATAAAAAGTCGATGGCATTCGTGTCCTTGGCGACACCTTGATTACCAATTTAATAATTAAAGTAATTTTTTCATAACATATTCTATGTACCAAACGATACGGTGCATTTGTATTGAATCAATTACAACTCTGTTTAACGTGTAAAAATCAATTATAACTCTGTTAGTGACAAATATTTCGCAGATTTACTATATTCTTCCTACAAATGAAGGTTTAATGATTTTAGAAAGCACGAAATTAATGTGTACGCCTAATACAAATTCGTTGCTGAGCGTATATTGGATTATAATATTCTATCGCAAAGCTATTGTATTTAACGCATTCTCAGCTGTATCGAACGTTTATAAGCAAACTGTGCGCGCCAGCGAAACGTGTAGTGCTTTGTCTTTGAAGTTTCTGAACTTTGAAGTCTAATGAGATTCTCTGTCTTGCTGTGCCTCATTATCAAGAATTTTTACTGTGATACATAGTTTCACCGTTAGTGATACGCGAGTTTCATTTATCGAACTAACCTTCAAGAACTATAAGGTTCATTTGTTGCCATTAGGTTAATGAGAAGAAAACGAAGACACTAACACGTTCTCTGCCAAGGCGTTTTTGCTCGACTTGTCGTTCAGTTCATTTGATGTTTTGACTAAAGACTGATATATTATCACACAATATTTCATTAGTTCATTAATCGATAAGCAATTAGATTGTTTAGATTAATTATAACATCGTGTACCATTTTCGTTACACGTGGCACTGCGATGAGTTCGATTGAAAAAATAAGTCGGTACGAAATTTTTCGATCAGCAAAAAGCACCTGCCGTATTCAATTTTTTTAAAGTAAAAAACAATACAAATAAAATATTTAACAAAAGAGGAAGTAGGTAAATATACGTAGATAACATTTTTTTGTTTTTTATTTGTTTCTGTTAAAAAACAAGTTTCAACTATTACACGTAATTATTAATTATTGTATATATAACAATCAGACAAATTTATGTTGTTTGTCCTATACTACAGCGTTTATGTGAATTATATGATTATATGGATTATAGTAGAAATATATTTTACAGAATGAAATTTATCATAAAATGTATGTTTTTAGCACATTTAATAAATATGTCTCCGCGTACCGTTTACGGTGCACGTGGCCAGAGGATCAAGCTTAACGTGTACCATAAACAGTACACGTGGCACGGAAAGTGATCACCCACCAGGAAGATCTTTTTGTCGCTGAAAATGTTCGCGGAACTGGAAGCTCGAAGGTCTCGCCCATATCCGGACGATTTAATAGAATCATGTGGCATTTGGATTCCCGGGATTAATTTGAATCGCATAATTTACGCGTAAATATAATTGGAAGATAACTACGATACAACATTAATTTCTAATGATCTAATATTAATACCTGAAAATGAAGCGATTATTGTCCTACTATCCGCACGCATTATCAGTAAACTATCATGGAAAACTCGTCATTCAATTTTATTGCTGTGAATAATTTTTTTTACACGTAGATAAACATTTATAAGTGAAACTTAACTCTATGTCAGTTGAAAATTGTTTCACTAAATAAATAATAAATAATATAATAATAAATAATAATAATTGTAAATAAATGCAGTTAAAGTGGAAGCTGTGTTCGTTAATTCACCAGCTGTTCACAGAGCGAAACAATTATGTGACTCCATTATTAGAATTTTTAAAGAATCTGGTGTTAGAGTGCTTGATTAATACTTAATTCTTTATGATTTAAATATATTACCTTGGTTAAGCTCAACACCGACAAATAACTAAAATTGTTATGATTGTTACATAATAAATGATTTCCTTCAAACACCTTTTAGAAGCATCATTGTTGCCATGGTGCAATTGAAATTGTTATAAAAATTTGCATGATTAAGTTTTTTCAAGCAAAGGTGTACTGTAAATAATTGACTACACCAATTTTCTTTACTTTTTGTTTTATATAGTTTTGGAATAAGTTTTATTTAGATTTGGTGAATAAGCGGTTGGCGGCATAGCACAGTATATCGCTTCTTGTTCTCAAAAAAATGGTTTAAAACATTAATCCAGTATCCATGAAATTGACTAACGACATTTAACTGAACAGACGACGTCGTTACAGGTTTTTCAAATAAAATTTACCCTTTTGCAAATCAAGTACTTTTACATATATATTATATTTAAAAAACATTAAATAATGTTACTTACATAATAAGAAATAATTTATACAATTAGAGAACCTAGTCTATAACGGTCAGCAGCAGCAACTAATAACTTAACATACATATTGATATGATAATTATAACAATTTGTAGACAACATTTCCGACAGAGTTACTAATTACATCTAAATTTTGCCGATTTAAAGGATCAGCTAACATACTTCTTGCATTAAACTTGATTTTGGGAGACTTCTTCGATTGGGTTCAGCATTGGAGAAAAACAACGTTAATGTATTGTTTGACCAGTGAAATCAAAAACATGCCAATGTTTTTATGTAGTTGTATGAATTGTAACAAAATTTTTCACTTCTTACTATGTAATTAACAATATTTGATGTTTTTAAAAGAAACTATAGATGTGAAAGTACTTGATTTGCAAAAGGGTGAATTTGAATTGAAAAACCTGTAGACGAATATTGATACAACATGTTGTTCGGTATTTTCTTTTCTTTTTTATGTAGTTGTATGAATTATAACAAAATTTTTCACTTCTTACTATATAATTAACATTATTTGATGTTTTTAAAAGAAACTATATATGTGAAAGTACTTGATTTGCAAAAGGGTGAATTTGAATTGAAAAACCTGTAGACGAATATTGATACAACATGTTGTTCGGTATTTTCTTTTCGTCGAACACCGCTATTTGGCAGGTCTCTTAATACAATGTTTTGATTGGCTCTACTTGATAGCTACTTTGGCTACGATCTTTGCCAGGTGTATCCCCTGCCAGTTTTTATTAATAAGATTTTAATCAGCTGAACTGAGGGATACAGTGTTCAAGAAGTAAAATACGCAAATTGGCCACGAGAAACGATAAACTAATTTAAAGTCAAGATTTTACATTTGTTCGTATGGTCTTTGATAATGTAACGCAAAATTCAACATTAATACAATGCATTTCGGAATTCCAATTGAACTAAAAAGTTACTCTAAATAAATAAGTAATAATAATAAGACACAGATATTAACGAAACATCAGCACAATCATTGATAGTACTTATATATATTAATAAATATGTACATCTAAAGTGTACCTTATAATCCGCTGTATATTGCAGAACTAGAGTTTTGTTTGCACATTAAGTGAATGATTAAATTTAATACTTCTCTAAACAAAACCTGGCATCGACAAATCAATTTATCGATTTGTTACCTAATAACTTTTATGTACAGTTTATCACAATTTTTGTGATTTTATTAGATTATTATTTAAAATTTATCATAAAATCCTAATATTGCATTTGTATAATTATATAATGAATTTAACGTAAAACTGTACAAAAATAATGTATGAAATATGCATCTAATATATCATTGTCAAAACCTGAAAGCTTTTTATTATAACATGAGCATTTAATGCGAACGATAAGTAATGAAACTTCTAACACTTCTGTACCATATAATACAGTATAATCTGATTTTATAAACTGATTTACACCTTTTTTCTCAGAATGTCAAATTAAAAAGTATGTCGATAATGTTTATCTTGAACAAAACAAGGGTTGTTCATCGATCAGAACGACCTCCCGTACATATAGCTAAAAATAAATAAAGTCGAGATACGATTATGAGCAGAAATTTCAAGTAACCTAGTAAATAACCAAAGGCAATATATTAAGAGGTATAATAATCTTAGTAGTAAAAGAGAAAAACAAACGATATTTACGTGTATTTGCTCTGTATGAATATTACTATGAATAATTCCTAAGATGCAAATTTATCTCTTCCAGCGCAACAACATTTTAGAATGATTGAATTAATCCTTTTAAGAAATTAAACTAACTCTTGATATCTGATAAATATGTATATCTCCCAAGTGTCATCATGGATATTAGAAGTTTGAAAAAATGAAAAGCAAATGTCAAAAATAGACCACGAATTAATCAGAATAACAAAGCATCGATAATTGATATAATGATAATATTAACGCATTTAGATAAATATTCAACCTAAGTATCCTATCAAGATGTTTAAATTTAAATTTTCCAACAAGAGGAAGAGTTAATACACACCTGTTTAAATTGTTCACAATAATGGTGTTTTTTTTTTCAGTTTAAATTTAGTCTCAAATTCGCCATTATTGTTTTATAATACCTAACTCTTGTTTCTACATGTTTGTATTTGTCATTATTTTATTTACTATTTCCATTGAATTTTTCTTATAATATTCAAAATATTCTCAATAAATCATGATTGAAAACCATCTACATTCTAAACCCAAAGCTAACTAAATTATATAAAACAAAAAAATGATCTCCTATAAACAGTAACGTATAATAAACAAAATTACGGTACACAGACTCGTTTGTTATATTTCAGGTAAATAATTAATTTATTTGAATCAACAATAGTGAAAGCGCACAAATTATAAAAGATTACTAAAATTAGAAGTGATAGCATCAACTAAATTATAAGAATGCGAAATAGAAATGTATACATAACGTTTTCGCTTGCAATATGTACTATATATTACTATAAACATTATGCGTCAGTCTCCGTTACACACTCTTATAATTTACTTAATATTTACAATGTTTGTACAACAGCACCACTTCTACTTTTAATTATTCTTCATAGCCTATTTGTTTTTACCATAGATAGGATTTTCATCTAATGGAATGAAAAGTTTGCTGTAAATACAATAAACGAGTTTGCACATCTTAATTTTGCTTCATATATTTTACTAAATAAAAAGACTATGTCGAAGATTATATTACACATTACTAAACATTACTTACAACATAATAACATTACAATATAACACCGACTAAGATATATTCAGAATCGTGATATACGTAATTTTGATTTAAAGTTTTTGATACGCAAGCAAATTACAATTAAAATTCCGCACACTGATACGATAATAAGCAATATTCGCATATAATTTATAGGAATTTTATTGAGTATCCGCTTGCAGTGCCCCGTTCATTTTCAACTGTCAATGCGACCTTCCAATATCGTAATTCGAGATTTGAGTATGCGAGAAAAAATGCCGCCATTCAACTGCCTGTCGACAAGGGAAATTTTTTTGAAGGATTAAATCGGCAAATAATGGAGAAGAAGGCTGTGCAAAATGTGGGCCATTCCTGGCATTTATCGCCTTGTCGCGTCGGAGAATGTGCGTTAAATTCACGATACTGAAGGCGAGAGATATTCACGAGATATTCGAGCCACTGAAGAATGTACCGCTCCCGAGACGTTATTATTCCTTTGACAAAGTAAATCCGCTGATATACGCGTATCTATTACAAGGCGAGTCGTTTCACGGTCAATCGGCTGTATACGCTGAGCCATCTATCGAATGAAGCAGAGCGAGGAAAGGTAGAGCTCAACGTAGCTCATTATACGTATAGGGTGTCTGACAAGTCTCCCCCCTATTTTAAATGATCACAACAAGAGATTCGGTTAAAGTTTAACACGTTGCGTGCCAAGCCATTTTTGCCCAACTCGTCGTTCAAGCCGTTTGATGTTTTGATTAAAGATCGCTATGTTATCACGCAATATTTCATTACGTCATCGATTCATGAGTAATTAGCTTGTTTAGAGTAGTTATCAGATCACGTGCCATTTTCGGTAGACGTGATGCTGCAATCAGTTCGATTGTAAAAGTTAGTCGGTATGAATCTGCTCGATTAGTAAAAAGAACCTTCTGTATTTGAATTTGTTAAGTGGACAATGAGGGAAATAAAATATTTAGCAAGCAAGTTTCAACTATTTCATGAAATTATTAATTATTGTATATATAACGATTAAACAAATACATGTACTTTGTTCTACACTGCATTTTTTGTAATGCCTCATTCTCTTGGTGGAAATTGAGTTTTAAGTATTAATTATCAAATGTGACATACATGTTTTTGGCCCTTTATGTAAACATCTCTGCGTGTACCATTTATAGTATACGTGACACGGAACGTATTTAAGGGTATATTGTTTTTCTAATTGAAACTAAGAATTATATTATGATTCACTAGCGACATATGAAAACAATCTATTAACGTTATATTATTCAATATGCTTCAAACTTATATTTACAATGGTCTTTATAATTGACTTTGTAATTTATAAGTTTTTATAATTGACGAATTTTGCACGCGGTTGCCTGTATGTACCTATGTATGCACATATCATACATACATGTATGCTATCGGTACCTTTGTGCTCTACGACAAATGGGCAATCGTGGCTAGCTACGACATGTTTCAATTTCCTCCCCAAAGCAACAGTCTGAAACAGGTCTCTATGATGGGAAGTTCAAGAAGAGAAGGTTCAATAAACCTGGACCTTAACTACAGTCTTATTATCCCAACTCTTCTTCATGTCCGCAACCTTATACCGTATTCCCGTATCGCCTCACACATTAATGTCATTATTCTTAAAAAAATGTTAAATCTAGTATTTAAGAATGGACGTAATATTTAAAATATACCCATGTACATATTTTATTTCTGAGCAAATAATCGTCCATGATGAGTATCGTTACAAACTCGCGCCCTTGTGTTCTCCTTTTCCTCCTAAAACATTTTGTGAGTCATGCTTTTCTCTTTTTTAAATTAATTTTCGGCATCGAGTGCTAAGAAAAATCATTAATTTGTGATCTTAGCGAGCATTTTTGTTCTCGTACTTATTAACCAGATGGATTCTCCATCTGGTTTATTAGAGTTAGAATTTCAGTCGATAGATCGATATTTATGTGTGAACAATGCGGAGAAAACTAGATTTTTCATAACATAAGTGCATTTTTTCTGTGGCGCGGTTCAGGAATTACATGCAGCTCATTGGTCACTGGAACTTGGGTCTTTTTTTATTCGGGGATTAAATTTTTTTTTATTCGGGAATTAAAGTCAAAAAGTCGATTACTCAAAGTTGATACGAAGAGGCAACTTCTTGAACAAAAGAACGAAACTAAACGGTAGTGTATAACGGCGTACAAACTTAATGATTGCCAAAAATATTTACAATTACAAAAAGAACCAAAAAAATTATTTTTGCCTCATTCACTACTCTCCTTGCAGGACCGTTAGAAATCAAATATTTTAACCTAGGTCTCTGCTCTATGACGTGCGCCAACAGAATGCTCATTGCAATAAGCAATATAAACAATAATGCATATAAGCAAATCAAAATTTAAAAAAAGAAATGTTATTACTCTCATAACGCAAATACTACAAAAAATTTCTCTACATTCACGACCGATCTTTTTACGTGGATTTCTTGAACTCATCTGTCACTAAAAGGCAGGATTTAAACCAGAGCTACCAAACTAGTCAAAATATCGACATAATCATTTCTCAGA
Source organism: Ampulex compressa (assembly GCA_038496175.1). Classification (NCBI taxonomy): domain Eukaryota; kingdom Metazoa; phylum Arthropoda; class Insecta; order Hymenoptera; family Ampulicidae; genus Ampulex; species Ampulex compressa. Next base: position 68,624 of record JBCFXI010000897.1, read on the forward strand.
ATTATAACACAATTTTACAACGAAGTATTTCGTAAGAATTTTCATAGCTTTATTGCAATATCCATATATCGATGTACCAACAGTTTTTCTTCGTCTTCCACTTTTAACCACTTCATGCTTTTGAAGGAGCAGCGCTCGCGCGCGGCGCATGTGTCGTAACGCGCCAACCCGAGCACTACTCACGCGTTTCGACGCGTCTTCTCATCGCTTCTGCGGCTTATTTTCAACTCTCTTCTAACCAAGCCATCTTTAAATCATGAAAACTCTTGAAATAAAAAATGGAAAAACCTGACGTTTCCAATTCAGTGTACGTGACGAAAAAAAACCCGAGCGCGAAGTGGTTAAGGTTATGTGACATGACTAAATATGTCCGGAAAGTTGCCAGTGCTTCGTGTTATACGTACTAAAATAATCGGCAACTGAGCGCCACGTCGATCACGGGCAAACGGGCGCATCAGATTCGAAGAAAACGTGGCAGCGGGAGCCCCGCGCGAGCCTCGGCAAGTCCGGGGGCCTGGGATTTACAGCAGAGTCGCGCTATATTTAGTGAGCCTAAATACTAGAAAGCTCTACTTGCGAGCGACTCTTTCGTGCATGCGCGTCTCCGTTAAAGCTGCACGAGCCTCTCTCGTACTGCCCTTAACACTAGAGCCACCGAGACCGTCATTTTGGCGGCTTTTAAATTGATCGCTTTTAAAATATCGATATGATTTATGGATTGTTCTGCAATTTTACGATGACTTTCAATGAAATATAAGAACAGCTATGTATTCCTTTTTAATTTTCGCTCAGCCATTTCAACCTCTATCGTCGGTGTGACCTATACCTATTTATACCAAGGCCCGTCAAAACGACGGCCTTAGCGATTTGAAAGTTTATCGTAATTTATGGACCATTTATGCGATGATGAGCGTGAAGACTTATTTACGTTTATTTATACATCGTGTTTAAAGATTTCCTGAAAAAATTTGGAGTATATTTTTCGCATAAAGCTATATTGAATGAACTGCAGTATTCATAAGGTAATTCCAACAACTCCAGCTTGACTATTATAACGGGATCTACTTTTTTCTGACAGTGACTGAGTAGATGTAGTTGATTAAATGGCTCGCAAATATAGCATAAAAGTAGGGTTACGTAGATAGCCTAATAAATATTTTATAATATTTTGGACCTGACAGCAACCAATGTGTCGATTTTGCACAAAGAGATTCGTGATGAATATAAAATATTCAAAAGATTTGTAATAAAAATATAACTAGAAAACAATTTTTGTTTCAATCGTCCGAAGAACTCTTCGGTCAATATATTGTTGCTGCAGAAAAGAAACCTCTTCCCAACAACAAAAACCGAAAGCAATGGATTGTACTCCAAAAAATTCCAAAAAAAGCCACTGTGAACGCAAATCTTACTAAATTCGATTGCGCAACAAAAACAGAACGATTTATACCTATGATGAATGAAACAAATATGTTTCTGATAAATATTCATCTAAGATAACATGTATTTGTAAGATATGTACCCCATAGTTCTTTCATACATATCAAATGTGCTACAGTATAAATACAAATGTTCTTTTTCCATAATAATGAATGAAACATTCTATTCAATGTTGTTCTTGTTAAATTATATTCGTTTATTTACATAAACCAAGCCAAAAATTACAATGGAAGCCATGATCAAAAATCCATCAATTTGACGAATGTGGTAGGACTAGGTATATATTTAAGATCGGCAGTTCTAGTGTTAAACTACGATCACGCAAACCACATATTCGTATCACGTGCTTTGAGAATTTAGTAGAAAAAAGTGCGAGGCTTTGAATTGAAGGGATTGAAACGTATCACGTGCTTTGAAGACTTGGTAAAAAAGAACTGCAAAGTGATGCGCGACCTCGTACGGTAACTCCATTCCTACTAATCTAAATTACTTCTACACTTTAACCTAGACTTAATTAACGGCTATTTTAATATAGGTATAAGAAGATGTTGATTTACAATGGCCTGGATATTTTAAACAAAACCCAATGTTTAAATTATGTTTGATCTAAAATTAGATATTTCTGGCTTTGTATCATATAGTTTAGAAATCATATAGTTTAAAAAAGTGGAGGACAATGCTTAAGTTACCTTGCTATAATTAAAATTTTGTTTGAAATTTTTTTCCTATTCGAACCTCGACTCTTATGTAATCTTATTTTTAAAAAGAAACGAGAGAACCGGATTTCAACATTCCTATTATTCGTAACCTATGATCATGCAATTAGCAATTAGTTTTACGTGCTTTGAAACTCTGATAAAAGAATGTGAAGCCATACCCGTGCTTCCTCGTAGTATATTAATTTTTCATATTCGAGGATAATTCTAGTAATATGTTTTATATCAAATCGGCCATTATTTTGACCGGTATATATGAAGCTTTCTAAATCTGAATATTCCACAATAATTATGTGATAATGTGTTATCAATTACATTTTTCAGTTATCTTCTTTTTGTATTTAAAGCACATAATTATACAATAAATTGGGTGAAACTATATTGAAAAAATATGTTTTAATTATGAAGTGTTACACGACTAACGATCTAAATCTAAAAATGACCTGAATTCATCAGACCAAAAGATATATATCCATAAAATGTGAATACTTCTAAAATTATAAGCAACTTTCTGCTTCAAGATCCTATATTACATTAACCTAGATTCAAATTACATTAATTACATTTAAATCACATTAATCTAGATTTTATTCCTTATTTAATAAAGTGACTAAATTAATTAGGTACTTCTAATAACATCGATTCGTTTTCATTGCACACACGAAGATTTAAATTGAAAATTATTATTAACCGTTTTACATTAAAAGTTGCGTACGTTCTTTTTATGCAACACGATTAACTCTTAGTGACCCACATTTTCTTCAGACTTAAAAATTCTGACATAAATTTACCCTTACTAAATATCTAATCTGAAATTGTCCTTTTATAAAAAAAAAAAAAAATAGGAAAGAAGTGTTAACTGGAATAAAAGATCATTCGGTAATTATAACAAGAACTTTCGATTTTCCACGACCAATATATTTGGAACAAAACGATCATTTATGTTGTGCAAAGCGTGTAAATGGGACATAACCTAGAAATCACTGTGAATTTAGAAGGTTAATCTGATCACACGAATAGATCCTATTAACTTACAATCTTCCATTGACATCACGTCGGTCTTTATATTCTTGTTAACTCCCCCTCGTTTTACCATTCATACTATTCACCGCTGAGATACAGACTCGTAGCAAAAATTCTCATTGCTACCATATATAACCATTGACATCACGTCGGTCTTTATATTCTTGTTAACTCCCCCTCGTTTTACCATTCATACTATTCACCGCTGAGATACAGACTCGTAGCAAAAATTCTCATTGCTACCATATATAAATGTATGCAAGTTTATCGGCCACTTAAGCACCGACGTATTTTAGAATAACCTAACAACAAATGACTTACTTTGTTGAAATTTGTAAAAATATGACATAATACTCCTATTCCTCTTACTCGGTAAATTGGTAAACGAAACGTATAGTTATATAAATATAAATATAATAGACTTCGTGTATATACAATCTATGGAACAGGCTCGAGTTAATTCGAGAAAAAAAATGATACAAAAAATTCGTTTCAATTTTTAAAAAATGTAACAGATTAAGAAACTTCTTTTTTTCGAGAAAGGAGATTTCAATTTGAAAACAAATCAATCCAAGATATGCTCTTAAGCGATGAATATATCTACGCACATTGGTATACTGTCTGTAAATCATCAAATTCTCTCTGGAGAATGGAAGAATACGTAAAATATCGTCTCTACCGCTCCGACAATGGTTTTGCATAACCGGCAGCCGCGTCGACGTCCCGTAAGAAAATAATTTTAGCCACAACGCACGTCATGTACGAGGGCTATTGTTCGTCTCTGATATATTTTGCATGACTAAGAAAACCGGCGAAGCAGGCAGCCGTGAGATGGACAATGTCCATGATTCAAAATGATCTAATAAAGCGGTTTCCAAATTTCTTGAGACTGTGTCTCCTTAACGTGTCACGTTATCCGTGCGCCAGCCTCGTATTCAATGTTTTAAAAAATGCCGTATTTGCTTACACTTAAATTAGCGCATTTTCAGGTTTTAGAAGAAAGAGTCGTGCACAGTACTTCGTTCAGTTTACAAAGAATGTTAAAGTTCGCAACTCATGTAAAGGAAGTGCTTTCAAAAGAAGAAATGGTGTTTTCTCGTATAATACATGCCACTTTTTACACTAATGGGTTTTTTTTCTAATTCTGCATGCAATTATTTCCCAAGCTGCAGATCGTTTCAAAAAATGTGTCACGTGAAAGTTATCCTGTTTTGTGGAGATGGATTATGGTGATCACGAATTTTCTGCAGGCAAACGTGTTTCCGGATTTCAATGTCACCTTTGTTCTTTCGCAGAAACTGTATATTTCTACTTGGGTATGCGTATGCTCTATTCCAAAACAAGTTTGTCAACGTGTAATACTTTATTCTATTAAGGTAGGTCAAGGTTATTTGGGTGCTGTTCAAGCTCACCTTGAAATTTCAGAAACAGAACCTGGAAAAGATTCGTGACTATCGTGATATGCCCCCCCTCCCTCCCAAAGTTGCAAGCATTATTTTAAACATATATAAAATCAAAATAGTAATGTGAGAAATACTTGCGTGCAAAACTTAAAATTGGATACTCAAAATTGTTCAATAAGTTCGCGGAGCTCCGTCCATTCGTCAACAGTGGAACTAAAACTTCGACGTCATTTTAATATTTCATATTTCACAAGAACATAGCCAAAATTTCAATATTTCTTTACAATATTTTAAATACAATTTTGGGTTTCAAAAAGCTGTGTGCACAGCGGGTGCCGCATTCCCTAAAAATACGACTTTGTCAGCAACATTTCGAGCATTTTTGAACCTTTAAAGTCTCTTTTTTAAAGTCTTTAACTTCTAAAGCCTTTTTCACACGGTTTTTTTAATTCCTGTTCCGCGCACTTATTGAACAACCTGGTATATATTGAAAATCCGCATGTTGCATCCTACTATACATTATAATTTTAGCACTTCGTTATAGTCATGACGCCCTCGGGCCGGGACTGGCGACACATGAGTTAAGAACCCCAGGTTTAATAAGAGCATGGCGGCCGCGAATTTCTAGAGACTCAGGTATAGATAGAAATGGCATTCGTGGGACGCTGTGCGATGAGTCACGCGTTTTGTCACATTTTCAAGTGGAACGTAATGCCTAACCGACGAAGCAGCTGACATTACCTACAGACCTTGGAAATGATCGTTGAAGCGTGATTTTCACGAGTAAATGGCATATACAGGGTGTTCCAGGGCTCGTGTACATATATGTTAACTCTTAGCGAACAAATGCTGCAAATTCGTGAGATTATAAATATTCCAAGCAAATCGAATGCCGCCATACAGACAGCATGACGTGATATTCCTACATTCATTCGTTTATTTCAACCCCCATTGTTTTTCCGTCATTTTCACTTCAGTACCTCTTTGTATGCACATATCCGCTCATATACTACTTATTATTACTGAAAATTAATTATGCACTTTTTTCGTTTTGGCAATAAAGCAATTAATTTGTTAAAATTCCTTTGTTCTACCGGTTATTGTTCTAGGATAATTGCGTTGGTTCGTTAAGGTTTAAAACGATCGTACACTCGGAACAAATTAGAAGGGATTTTATTTAAAAGATGGAATTCTATTCGCATTTGGATCCTTGAAAAATCCGGATGCTTCAGAAAGTATTCACAATAAATCAGTTCGGATAGTTGGACTAAATACTGTTCGCGCAACCTAGGAAACTTTCTCAAAAAAATAGGGATGTAATTGCTTGGACGAAAAGTGTACAACCTTTCTTTACACTTATTTTCGACCCAGGGGTATTATAGGTTTTTCAAATTAAATTCAGCCTCTTATAAATCAAGTACTTTTACATATATATTATATTTAAAAACCATCAAATAGTATTAATTACATAGTCAGGAAAAAGAACTTTTTTATGATTCGTACAATTATATAATTATATATGGAGCTGAAAGTAGTATATATGAAAAATCTGTGCAGATAATTCAATAATTGAATATTATTATTAATAATAATAATTCAAGAAAAATCGTTTATAGACTAGGTCATTATGTACATAGGTATAATGCATAATAACGTAGTTTGTAATGGTCCTCCTGCAGCAGCAGCTGGTAACTTAACCTACAGATTCATATAATATTTATAACAATTTACAGACGTAACAGTTCCAATAGAATTATTAACTACATCTACTAAATTTTGCTGATTTAAAGGATCAGCTAATATATTTCTTGCACTAAACTTGATTTTCAGAAAGACTTCTTGGATAGCATTCAGCATTGGAAAATATGGTAGTATAAAAACTAGGAAAACTAGAAAAAAGTCGGATAGTTTTTGATTTCTTAACATGTAATTAACATAATTTAATATTTTTTAAACATAATATATATGTAAAAGTACTTGATTTACAAAAAGGGTGAATTCCATGAGCGAAAAGGTTAAAAAACCTGTCATTGTTTGGACGAAAAGTGCACACGTTTCCGTACACTTATTTTCAACCAGAGCGTATTACATATTGACCGAGGAGTCACGCACACTAATTCGATCTCAAGCAAAGACGGCGGATAAGAGGTGTCAAGACCGTGTGAGATAGCGTGAAGTAAGCAACAAGTTTCAAAGCAGTAACGTAAACGTACATAGAATTGTGCTGCGCAAAAACAGTAAATCATCAAAGACGGCGGATAAGAGGTGTCAAGACCGTGTGAGATAGCGTGAAGTAAGCAACAAGTTTCAAAGCAGTAACGTAAACGTACATAGAATTGTGCTGCGCAAAAACAGTAAATCATAGAATTGACAATTGCAATTGAACCTGCCTCATGGCTGGCTCCACTTCTGTTCCTGTGTAATTCTTTATAATTAATATTTTCTACGTCAACAGCAATCAGCTTGATTTCTCACTCATAGTTAACACAAATATGTTAACAGTCTGGTAAATGTTAATCTACATGTGAGAATGATCTAGCTATAATGAAATTTGTTTTTTCTTCCTGTTTCAACCTGATTTGATGTTACAAAAAAATGATATTTTTAAGTTAATTATTTCCTTAATGTATATAGTTCCTGTAAATACTTCCATAAGTCGTCATCATACGCCAATGTTTTCGAAATAGAATTTTTTCGTCCATTTAGATATCTCGGAAGCACCGCGCTTTCTGTTCATTTTCATTCATTAATATATACGGCACTGTGTGCTTTTTCGATAGTAACTAACAACCATCTGAATGGAATGCACATATTTGTCTTTGAAACGTTTAATATGAAGAAAACGTACAATAGTTTCCATTGGATTATGAATGATAATTTCATCACTACATTTCTATGACACACGACATTATATTTCTTCTTCCATTCACGTACCATAACCTTCGTATTTGTGAAAAGGTCCTCTTAACACGTTGCGTGTCGCGTGGGTCGCATACGACCTTTCCTGAACTTTCCATTCAGGCCGCTTGGAATACTCATTGAAAAACGAAGCATTCTACAAAAATTTATTGTAGAGTCAAGTATAGGCATCTGAGCATTATATATACTGCGTTCATAATAACGTGGTGCGTCCACACCCCACGCGGCGTAGCGATTATTTTTTTTGCCCGTATTTTGTTCAAACAGCAGAGATCCTATTTTGTCCGTAATTTATCCCTGCATCGTTGAAGCAGCTATTAATGTTTGATTACAGCTCGTGTTTATCGAGCTCAGCCTCTTTCTACAGTAAAATCAATGCAATATGAAAAGTAAAAACAATAAACCAGGAATTCCCTTTGAAATAAAGAGTCACGTTTATGGATTATGGTCACCATAGCTTGCTCTTGAGCCTTTTGTTTTCTCTTTTATTATAAATCTAACTAGATCTAGGATTTTTCCAAATGCGCATCGATATTTAGACTTGATGAGAAGCGTACATATACACTGTAACCGTTCTACTTCTTTCGCGCTATACCGCCGCCAAAGAAGGAGAAACTCTTTTTTTTAAAACTGATTCTAATACAAACAATGCCACGCTAGATAGGATCCGTGCACTGAGCGAAAGTATGCGCAAAAAAAAAAGGAGAACTTATAATAATGTGTTCAATGTACGAATTCCATAAATAAAATAAAAGTAGAAAAAAGAAAACGGGACAGGCGGAGGAGGAACACGACCGGGTACTGCCCTCACTGTAACTGACCGCCGTAATGCACAAGGTGGCTCACGATACCCTATGCAGTTTTCTCATAAAAATAAATGTGCGATATTACCAGCGTGTTGCAGAAGACTGAGAATTCCACAGGTTTTTCCAGAGACGAAAGGGGTGCCCTGGCCAAGCCAGCAGTTTGCTTGTCGACTCGTCTTGTCGACTCGATTACGGATGAGGGGGCTTTCCTAATCTTTTTTCCGTGGAGACGGTTTGTCTCCCGAACAGCGCAACGTCTTCCTCGCCAAAACGCCTCTAACGTTTTGCACTCCCTCCTACACACGCGCAAGTAACAGGCCGCACCGCAATTCGGTGCGTCTCTCTTTGCACGCCTTGCACACCTCGCCTCTCGCTCTCGAGTGCCTCAACTTTCTGCCCTCGCGACCGCTCGAAGAGCGCACCCTTCCGGGCCACCAGGGAAGAAGAAGGCCGAGGCAATTTGAATTTCTAACTGGCATATGTAACCAAACGGTCACAACATATATGCTAATTTAGGCGCGACCGCTCGAAGAGCGCACCCTTCCGGGCCACCAGGGAAGAAGAAGGCCGAGGCAATTTGAATTTCTAACTGGCATATGTAACCAAACGGTCACAACATATATGCTAATTTAGGGAGAGAACGCTGTAAAATTTGTTATGAAAGGAACGTTGAAGAATTTGACTCGAAATCGGCAGAAAATTGTATTACAAAATAACATTTCGCGATGGTTGTCCAGATAAGTCTGATTTATGTTGCCGCGTTTCAACACAGTTCAGTACAATTTAGCTTTGTAATTGTAAGCAGATTTGTAAATAATCGTATTAAACATATTTGAAGTAAAGGGCTTTGTTTTTTTTATTTATTCAGACTTTATTAAAATGATTGTGTACGAGCTTGCAACTCGTCTGGTAAAATAAACGATTGTCCACGCATCGTGGATTTAGTGGTACGCCGTGTATATTGAATTATCCCATAGCTAATGCAGTTTTAGTTGAGCAGTGTTAGACGTGTTCTTTAAGGTAAGAAAGTCTTTTAACTCCTTGAGGGATAGTGGGATTAAAAACGTCCCATCTTTCTGATGCGCGGTTATGCATGGTAGGCCATTTCGAGATACACCTCGAAATACTGCCATAGCTGCACGTGTAAAAGTTTATATTTAGTCTTACTTACGTAAAGCAGTTGGTATTACCATGGACAAATGTTAGAATGTGTTTTCATTCTGTTATCTTTTTATATTATGTAATTCCTTTGTTAATAAAAATATACTAATTTTGTTTAATTTAAAATGCAATAAAATCTCTATGCTCATGGGTCTCTTTTATTTTCTGAAATCCTGTGTCCCAAACATTTTTTTTCGTTTATTTTTCTCGCCCCACGATTGTCATTTACTATACCCTGCTGTAAATGTTAAGCCGCGCAATACTAAGATCTGTTTTCTTAAAAAAAAAAGCTTCAAGAAAGATCTGCTTTGCGAAGAACTCACGCGGACAAAGCAAGCTATTGGTGAAAGAATACTGTGCACACCTAACAGAAGGTACATGTGTTGAAATAACAGTGATTACGTCTAACCCCGTGAATAATATATAACGACTTACTGGCAACCGGCTGTAGCAAAACTAGGTCCCAATTGAATCCATTGTGCCGTTAAAAATACGTGTTGAGCAGTAATCGCATAAGCATATTCGTAAATATCATGTAAGTGACTTCGTGCATTGCGCAACATGGAGCGTTTATTTTGAAAGTGGTGCAAATCCATTTTCTGTTATTTCGAAAAAAAATTAAAGGTTAGCATAATTGTTAGTTAAAAAATATATGAGTTCATTTTATGGAGTCTAACAATGTTTCTACTAATTTATAAATATGTAATTTGATTATATGAATTTCTTTTTGAAAAAATATTGGTGTTTTTTTAAATATTGAATACTAGTCAGTTGAAGATACAAAGTGTACACTAAATTAAGCATAAAATACGTGATATCTCGTTTTATTTTTAAACGGACTTACACCTCTTTCAAAATAAACAGTCCATGTGTCGTATTGCTTTTCAAATCAAGGACCTATGTTGACAAATTGAATAAACGCTTTGGAAGCATACTCGCGTAGCTCATTTCAATGTTTCGATCTGAAAGTCGTAGCCCTGCATTCCAAACCGGCGTCAAAACAAGAACTGAACTCATTTGTTAATTTTCTTTTATAACTAAATTGAAGTTTAAATTGAATAGTATAAACACACTGTACGAGAAACACTGTTAATATAAAGGCAATTTAACTGAGACATTACAGATCAGCCACTATGTACCATTATTTGAATTTGAATCAAGATATTTTATTTGAAGAGCAATTGGCCTAAAACCAACGAAAGCTTTGCCCGCCAAGATATTAAATATTTGTAATTAATACGACAAGTCGTAAATAGTAGATACATCTTAAATTAAATTTGCATATGTTTTTTTCTCTGTGCGCTTATCCTAAAAACCATATAATTTTATAGGATCATTGAATACAATAATTCTCACTTGCGATCGCTATAGCGTCTACTCTGTTATAAGGTTGGAATTTTTTAAATAATCCATCTATTTTATAATATTAGGAGTACCACAACAGAATGTTGTTTTTTTCTTTGATCGGTTTCGGGGATTAGTCGTGTTTTGACTATTGCCCTTTAAAGACATGTTTTGTATTATTTCCGTGACTTTATTTATCAGGAGTGTATCGTGATTTGTAAAATTAGAATTTTGTGCCCCGATTTACAATGGATCGATTTTTACCAAGCGAAGAATTTATTCGAAGTTTAATGCTTTATCATTTTTTAAAAAAAGAGATTGCAACTGCCACTAAAGGCATTTAGTGCTGTACTTGGCAATTATTTGAATGTTCGCAAGTATTAAAGATGGTTTAACAAATACGACATTTAACAAATACACTAAAGCACAATGAATATATAAGTAATAAACATATCTGTGTAGAAGATATAGTTTAACCACAAAAGGTGCCCAAATACTTCCTAACCCTTTACAGCTCAGATTCTTTTAAAATGTTCTTTTGCTCATACTGTAATATTATTCAATAGATCATTCTGTTTAATCAAAGAAAGATGAAAATTAGAGTGTTTAAACTTAAACTTAAATAGGCACATTAAAAGGATAAAAAAGACTACATGAGATTAATAAAAAAACTATGAAAAATTTATACGTAACTTTCTTAATTTACAACTTGACTCAGACGAAACGATGGCTGAATTCAAAGAGAGTGTGTATAATATAAAACGTTATTTAAAAAGTACTTGTTAGATTGTAAGTTGTAAGTTGTACAAACTTTACATAAAAAATTATAAATAATACCTGTAACATTAACAAGACGTATAACGGAGACGTTTTCCATTGTTTGCATGTTCGTATCAGTTAACATTGTAGAGAGAGTTTTAGAAAATTTATTTATTCGGTATAATGTGGAAGCTGCGCATCTGTAATTTAGACTTTTTCAACTAATGCTTACAAACAAACCACACTGTTTAATTAAACAAATTTCCAACGGCGTTTATTGATGGTAAAACTTCAAATAGCGCAAACTTTTCCAATTAGTCGTTGAGTTATGCGCAGTTTACACAGTTATAATTCTTTACACAAAAACATATAAGCATGATTTATTTCGCTAATGTGGGTCACGTATATACTTGCTATTATACACGAATATCTGGTAATTATCTACATATATCCGCACAAGTTTTTTGCGAGATTATTAATACTAATTTACTTAACTCCACAAAGTATAAAAACAATTGTTGCCAATTATAATTAATTAAAGTGATATATTTGCGATTTATTAATAATTTCATATAACCTCTTTATGATTTCTGCGCGACATTTAAAAATATCCATTTATACATTACTATAATCAACCAAACTTAACGCAATATAAGATTTGTTAATTGAGGTAACTGCTTCGACTATGTACATATATACAATATCTAAAAAATTTGACATCACTTTTTTATGAGAATCGACATTGATCGGAGAATTTTTATTTATGTCACACATTTATTAATACGCGTATCGTTTATTCTATTTTTTACATCCGCATTACAAATTGGTATCATAATAAAGTATAAAGTATACGTCTTGTAAAAAGGAGAGATGTTTCTGCCTATAAAAAACGTATGAAATTATGTAAAATAATAATTTTTACTAAATACAAATGAATAGCAGTCTTTAGTTCTGGTACAACCATATATACGTACTCATATATACAAAGAATATTTTTTCAATTAGAAAATGAAAATATTATTCTTGTTACATAAGTAATGAAAGGTCAAATAATTACCATTTTTTAAACAACAAATTTTTGGTATTACATTTTTCATTAACCGCTTTCCGGTAGTCAATTACGCAACGTAAGTATAAAATCCGTAAAGATTGCTATCGAATCAATTACCATGTCTGAAAGTTGAGCTGAGTTAGATAGAAAAATCCAGTTTTAATGAATAAGCAACTTCCGCTCGCTTTTATACGAGGCAAAAATTTTCTACTGCGCGCGTAGAAGGCCGACATTTTTCCAGATACTCATAACGAATTCCAATTTTAAGGCGCCCCACATCATGCGTTTTTATTGCAAAGAAGCAAAGAACGAGTTAATGATGTCGGGAGTGTGCACAACAAACAACGTTATTAAACGGACATTTTTAATGATTTGAATTTGCAGTCTGTAAATTACATCTTTTCTAAAATTGCGAATTATAAAAATAAAAGAAGGAACGTACAATTGGTGGTTGTTTACTAGAAAACGTCGGATAACTCTTTGATTTATAATAATAAAATCCAGCAAATATGATAGTCATATTAAGATAAAAGATAAATAACGCGCCAATTGAAAATTACCCTGCATTGCAGATATAAAAAATAGAGAGTTCATAAAATATGTGTCCTTGAGTATTTACATTGAAGTAATGCAAATCAGTTCTCCTCGCTTTTCTATCAACGCTTTTTAACATAAAATTATCGTATTATACGAGTTATAAATTTATTAAACAAACTTACAGCAAAATTGGCTTATACACGTCAAGGAAACACACACTATCTATCATGGTTGCTCCGAGAAATCACAGAATATCGGAGAACGGGATAAAAATAATCACTGAGGATTTCGCCAGTAAATTCATCACCGTCACATCAAATCGAACAATTGCTTTTCTCGCATTGCGGGATGATGAAGTTACTTTTTTTCCTTCACATTTTTATAACCCATGAAAATCTTTGAGTCAATTACACGGATCGTATATACGCTACTTTATATGAAGTGTATTTGTTGGTTGTATGAACCGTTTATTTTGAAAGTGGCCTAAATCTATTTTCCAATTATTGTTTTAGTAACTTTAGTAACCGTACAACTGTAAATTTCACGTACTAAAAATTGGACATATATCGGCTCGAATGTTTTTGTGCGTTTTAAGTATTTCGTGTATTTAATGTGCCAGAAATTGTAAATAAAAATGTTTCAACACTTCTGTTGAGAAACGAATTTTTTATATGTTGAAGATCGAAAATGTATGTATGTAACATGATAAATACAAGTCACTGAATATATTTTTTAACGATTGTATACTTGAGCCGTTTCTTTGAATGTGGCCTAAATCCAATTGACAACAATTTTTTTACTAACTGTAATAACGTGTGCAACATTAAGTTCCCATATATAACATTTTACAATTAAGTATGTTCAGATGATATGCGAATTTTAGAGACAAAAATATTTACAGTTACTTCAATAATTAAAAACATTACTTAATAGTGGCCCAAGTCCAAGCCATTGTTGATAATATCCGAAAATGATGAAGTGAGTGTGAGGTCTGCTTCAAATTCCTCCCGCATACACGAAATGTAGATGAGCCATAAATTATTACGTAATTTATATAGTTAGATATCCTGAATTGCATAAATTGTGTTTTTGAGATGTAATAAAGAAATATAAAAAAAATGGAGTATCGTTTTTTCAATTTAAAGCATTTTAAATTATGTCGAATAGACTTGGGCTCTTTCATAATCCATAACAAATATAGTTATTAATTTTGAAAGCGGCCTAACTCCATTTATGGAAAGAAAACACATATTATTCGCATCATGATTGCTATTACTTTAATAGGAATTCTAAATTTAGATACACTTAAGCGGTGTAACACATAGATATCCTATACGTATATTTTTAATTTCGTTCAAGCGCAAACTCTAAAATGTCTACATTTGAATACAAATGCACTTAGGTCATAATCAAAATAAACGATCCACACGTATGCAGTATACGCATCTTACATTCAACTAATTGATGGATTTTTAATGATACACGGGGGTTTGAGTTTATTATAAATGACCACTATCAAGATTCCGCAAACACTATATATATTTAAATAACATCGAACAAATAAATGTACATTTTACAAGGATTCACAATACATCGCGCACACACGAAAAACCGAAAACCAAAATTCTAGAAATTAACAAGAAACGAACGCTCAAACATCTTCAGGGCCGTAGTACCCTGGAGCGACTATATTCGCATGCGACGATGAAGATGATTCTCCAACAAAAACCGAAAACCAAAATTCTAGAAATTAACAAGAAACGAACGCTCAAACATCTTCAGGGCCGTAGTACCCTGGAGCGACTATATTCGCATGCGACGATGAAGATGATTCTCCAACACTAATTAAAAATAAATAGCGCACGGTGTATACCGTTTATTTTCAACAAGCTGGGAACGTACGTTGCACTAATATGAACGACCTAATTTCAAGAATTTTGAAGCGTGTACTACTTGCAGAAAATTACAAAATACAATAGAAACAAAAGTTATGCAGCACCGCGGGCGATTGGCTAAGACGACTTTGTTAAATGAACGTAAAGACGCGT
This sequence comes from Ampulex compressa, assembly GCA_038496175.1. Lineage (NCBI taxonomy): Eukaryota > Metazoa > Arthropoda > Insecta > Hymenoptera > Ampulicidae > Ampulex > Ampulex compressa. The sequence continues at coordinate 83,831 of JBCFXI010000897.1, forward strand.
GTCGGCTAGAAGATCGGCTCTGACTGGTGCTGACGAGTTAAATTTAGTTCGCCACTTTGCTCCTACGGAAACATCGGGCAACCTAGGCCGATTACCTTCGAGTGCTGATTCGAGGACGCCAATGTAACGAATGCAGTTAGCAGTTAGCAAAGAGTGCTCTCTTTCTGGAAGAATTAACCCTTCGCGGACGTATTGAATTTATACATAGATGTCATGCTGATCGAAATTAATTTCCGTTGAATAAACGGGAATACACGATACGGAAGATTGTAAAGGAAAAACAAAATTGATTAATTTTTTTGTAAACTTTAGATTTACAAATTTTTAGGTTTACACAATAATATGTTTTACTTTAATCTTTTTATATAACAATTATATTTTATAGTTCTCCATCGTGTGGTATCTTTGAAAGCAGTCTCCAATATGAAAAAAAAAGTCGTCTAAAATGTTATTCGGTATAACATACGTGAAGATCGTTGAAATTGATGAAGCGATCTGTGATTTTTTATTTTAACTACTACATTTATTATTTTAACATGCTTTTTCGGTTCTTTTTTCACGTGGTCATATCAAACTTATTGAATATTTGCGTTGGTTTATGCGAATACTGTTGTGATACGCCAGGTGTTCTCAAAATATTAATATTAATAATAATACGAATAAATCAGCTTCACCTTCACCTCATCCTTTGAATCCCGATTTATTTCATTTAATCCTTTGCGCGCGTATTAAATTTATAGGTAGGTGTCATGCTGGTCGGAATTAATTTCCAGTAATGCGCGATACGCAAGATTATGAAGGAAAAACAAAATTTATTAATCCTTTTGTAAACTTTAGGCATACGTTTATACAGCAATATGTTTTAATTTAATGTTTTTATGTAAAAATTGTATTTTATAGTTCTCCAACCTGTGGTATCTTTCAATGCAATCTCCAATGTGAAGCCCTGGTTTTTAAGAAAACGTGTCGCAAAAATAATTAGGTTGGCGCTTTCTGCCCTTAATTTTTTTTTTTGAACATACAGAACAATCTTTATTCTATACATCTTGACAGTGCCGCAATATATGTAGTTTGGTATTGAGTCTTTCCTGTTTATCCAAGGACGATGTCTTTCTCATTTTGAAGATGCTCCATCACGAAAATCACCTACAAGTTGAACCACCAATTTCCGGACAAACATAAGCTATGTCACTATCAAAATCACTATTAACATTATCACTTTCTACATCAGAGTCAGTGTTCATGGAGTCTAAATAAAACTTGTCATCGTTGCTTTCAGTTTCACGCCACGCTTCTTTCGGTAACTTTCTTCTTGACATTTTAGAGTATTATTTTAAAAATATCTTATGAAGCGAGAATGAATAATTATACTTAAACACAATTTGTAAAATATTATTTCGAACTCTACGAAGTATCTCCGAAACTTATCGATTGCTTTGCGCTCGAGCAGCGACTGACTCGCCACGGCGTCTTGCATGATGAGTGAGAAGCGACAGTCTTTGTTTATACTAGGTTTCGTTATCTCCAACTGACAGGAGCACAGCATTGGTTCGTGAATAGGTTCCTTAGTGGTTTATGTTCTTTGATATGAAGTGTAAACTGATATATCCTAAATAGAGATTAGGATAAGATGTATGCAATATAAAATCAGTACGGTTCTTTGCTGTGGTGGCTGAAAGCAAACACACGACTGGAGCGGTAAAAACGCATTGGTGGCTGAGACTGGACATACAACCGCAAAAGATTAAATGGTAAGCAATACGTAATATGGAGTAAAAGAAATCGTTGGCCGTCTATAAACTCCGATGACTTTCAAATAAAGTTACACTCCAAGTCAATCGAATTTATTTTCGAATTTAAGAATCAGCGTGTTTCAGACAAAAAAGCACAGACAACGTAACGAACAAAAAATCTTTCTCAATCACATTCATTCGATAAATCATCGAATCTCGGACCATTGAATATAAAAACGATCTTAACATTATAACCTGCATAGTTCCAGTGCACATAAATATTAATAAAAAAATTGTATCAATCCGCCTAAACCGTTTTTTGAAAGGATAATAGCATTTCTTAAATTTATTATAATACGTATTATAGGACTTCTTAACCTATCAAAATTACTAAATACAGCGTATTCTAAATAAATATTATCATACTTGTGTCTTTGTAACATCCTATACTTAACCAGTGTGTACTTATGTAAAGACATCGCAAAATTATCGGAAATTGCAGTGCAACATACGTTTTGAATAATTAAATTAAAACACCACTCCACAAGAAGTGAAAGTACATTTAATAATTGGCACAGCGTAAATCTGCGTAATACAATTATTAATTTGGAAGTTAGAAAATGATTAAACATTCATATTAATGGATCGTGTAGTTCTGAGATATAAAAAGTGTAAAGTATGTGTAAAAACTGCGTGGAGATAATTCAGCAATTCAATAGCAATAATAATTCAAGGGTAACCGTTTATAGAATATATTATATGTACATGTGTATGTATAGCACGTATAACCTAGTCTATAACGGTTCTCCTGCAACAGCAGCTGATAACTTAACATACATATTCATACACATGATAATTATCATAATTTGTACACGTATCAGTTCCGACAGTGTTATTAATTATACGATATCTACTCAATGTTGCTGATTTGAAGAATCAGCTAATATATTTCTTATACTGTACTTGATTTTGAAAAAGTCTTCTTCGATAGGGTTCAGCATTGGAAAAACTAAAGTATGTCTTGTTCGACCAATAAGATCACACAGTCCCTACGTCTTCTGGATACTTGCATTGTCCAAAAATTAACCAAACTTGATCCAGATTATCGTTTTTCAATTTCTGAAGTAATTTTCGAAGAAATTCGTAAATATTTTGATATCTTACTATGTAATAGTTGTAACATTACTTGATGTATTTTTAATAAAATATATATGCGGAAGTACTTGATTTGCGAAAAGGTGAATTTCAGATTTTTTTCAGATTCAGCTATTTTTTCCTGAACATTGAAAGAAAACAAATAACGTGAATAATATATGAAAAATTCACGCATATCATTCCATGCAAGATAAGAATAAGAAAGAGAATAAAACATAATTAGAAAGAATGTACATTTATGGCAGTAATACAATAGCTGCTAGTATATATTTGATCTAAATAAGTCAATAGAAATATTAATAAAATACATACTGCAAATAAACAAGAAAAAATGACTTCAGTTCTTAGAGCAACACTCTTGATAATGATGTTTTTTCATTGTGATCTGGCACGAGGATGCAGGATCGAGAGAAAGAAAACACGCTAACTTTTTACATCTTCACCATTAGATTCATGATTTTCATAAAAATTGCATTAATCAATTTACTACTGATTCAAAATTTACATAAGTACTGTTCTTTTAAAAATAGGGAGCAATTACATTTTTTCACGACAATAATATGTGAATGCAAACTATAGTAATCTCGACATAAGATCAATTTTAATTTCCACCTATTTGAGTTTGAGTGCGTTGGCTAATAAACACTAGAAAAAAATTGAGTTTTATAATACCTTCCGTTCCCTAATAACCGACTTATTGGTTCAACCTTTGACCTATTCTACATACCACTTTTCGTTATATTGTTTGGTACATTTTTCATCATGTAGCTGATCATGTAGCTTGATCGATCCATAAGAAATACCTTATACACTTGTGTCGAGATTGTTACATTTTTAAAAAAATATAAATAATATTATATAAACTTTAAATTTGCAGTTAATCCTTAATGATCGTAAGTCACTTCTAACGTGACAACAGTACTCGTCGTTGCAGTCATATGTCACGTGGAAGACGAATCTTGTCGAAAGTCGCTGTCCGTGAAATGTACGCACAATTGCCTTGTCAATTAAGCATCAGCAACAGAGTATCTCCAGTAATATATCAATGTCTTTCTTAGTCAATTTTTAATATAATGAGTCCAAAAAAGGAATAAAGAAAATTTTATAAATTGCGCCAGTGATAGTGGTAGTGAATGTTTTAAAAACAATGTTTAAAGTGATTCTGATTCTAACGATGAGACTAGCAGTTACATCTTATTATATTCCAAAAAAAAAAGAAAAGCTGTACCTATAAAATATAGAAACGAAGAAGGAAATGATATACAATAGAAATAGAAAATGTTAACCTGTATGATGATTGCATTGAAATCGAGAGTGATGACGATGATAGTCTTCCTAACAGGATTCCTTTTACAAATATCAATCGTCAAATTTTCAGAAATATTCAGCAGCCTATATATTATTTCAAACAGACGTTTACTATCGAATTCATAACAGAACTTGCAACCTAGTGAGAATCTTGCAATAAAAATATAAAATACGACCATTATTTCAGCGTTGATGTAAACACTCTCAAAGTACTTTCTGTCCATTTTTTCTTCGTTCTTAAATATTATATCACACAATATTTGAATTTTAGTAACAAACGGGATAGAAATCAGAACAACGTGCAGCTCGAAATAATTTTACTGATTTCTATGCTATTTTTAAACGTCGAATAAATTATCGGTGATATTTCTTTCAATATACATTGACGATTTTAACAAATATAGAGTAAAGTTTCTTCATAATAAAAGAGAAGTATACGGTGACATAACGTTGCTTCGCTCAGAATACTCGAACAATTCCCATCATTCTTTTAAGCATTTTTGAGAATTTAATGAGTGCCCTAAGAGTTTTGAACTGAGATGTAAGTGGCTCCATTGTGATTTTATCGTCCGTCAACCTGGTCCCACGTTCTCCATCGTGATATCTATATCTCAACGTCGGAAACTCGATCCCGCTTAACTTGAGTAAAGAAAAAGGAGGACGATCGTTCGTGAAATATGCAGCCAATCGCAGCGCCATATATCTCAAATGCCGGTAGTACGAAGAATTCATCGAAAATTACAAACAAATGTTTAATTCTCGCAAGCACAGGAATTTGAAAGCTAACGATAGCAGTACAAAAACGATCGAAATAACGGACCTGTAACACAAAGATTTCATTATAAAAATTCCCCGTATACGCGATAGTACGCATTCTGAAATACCCCATTGTTTTACTGCGGAATGTGAAGAATTGAACGAACCTATTTACTTTCCCTCGTTGTTATTCTTTTTCAAAAACATGTATGACGTAGGTACCTAAATGAACCGCTTGTTTTGAATATTTATTTTGAACGTGACCTAAGTCCATTTATATTCAAATTGAGATATTTAAGAGTGCGTTTTAATGAAATTAAAAATATACGTATAGAATATGAATGTGTTACACCGCTTAAGTGTATTTAAGGGAGTTAAATTTCGAATTGCTATCAAAATAATAGCAATTATTAAGCAAATAATATGTACTTTCTTATCACAAATCGAGTTAAGCCGCTTTCAAAATTGACAACTAGATTTATTATAGAATTTGAATGAGCCTAAACGCACTGTACATAATTTAAAATATTTCATATTAAAAAAACGATTTTATATTTCTTTAGTATTCTTCAAAAACCCAATTTACCGACTTCAGGAAACCTAACTATATAAATTACATTAAAAAAATTCAATTCAACAAAATTCATTAACAAATGAACTTAGACCAAATTCGAAATAAGCGACTCAAATGAAAGGGCGGCTAGATCACAGCAAGCAGCCATTTCATTAATCTTTCTTAAAATAATGATGACATAAAATTTGCAGTAACCTAGAAAAGCTTGGATGAGCGTTATAGGAATTTGTTCCAACAATTTCGATTTCAATTATTTCCATAACATGTACCATTTTGCCTCATCGTAACCACCATTACCTTGCAGAGCAATTTGACGACTTGAGTACTAAAAACCTCAATTTATATTATACCTAGAAAATGCCACCAAGTGCAATAAACTTTGAGCGTTTCTCTGAAAGCAAAGCCAGAGTAAAATCTGATGTACACGTGGGATTATGCCATAAACAAGAAGAATTTATTTTTATGAAATAAAGAGGGAATGTCGTAGTATTTATTAGCTATAAAGTGAAATATTAATTTTTTGGAATAATCACCGTTTAAACTAATATCATTTTCATCGGAATATAACAAGTTTTAGCATTACTTCAATGAAAAATTCATGAGACCTATTCGTAGCCGCAAGCAGCTTGGGAAAGTTTATAAACGTCAGTCAAATTCAATCATAGCGCGTTGCTTTAATCTCGTTGACGTAACGAATATCCTCGACTGCGTATTAAAGCGTACCCGTCGGAAACGATCGAACTAAACAACACAAAATTTCCCACGTTTATAAGGGGGAACATGCGTAACTCCGCGCCAGTTACATCTACAGAACGTAACTTTCTTTCGTTCTCGAAATATAACAGAACACTCCTCCAAACTTTTCACATTTTAATTTTGCACAATTTCATATTTTACGCTTTTAAAAAAATGTGTGTTGATAATATTGAATTCCAATAGAAATGAAAGAAAAGTGTAAATATTTGCTTATTGCCTCATTCCTTATTGCTTATATGGAACTATAGTCTTATTGTTAATTTGTTGGGACGATTTAACATTCGAATTACGAAAACGGCCAAAATGGCGATATATTTATCTAAACAAAGTTGTATTGGTATTTGCATTTGATTCTCATAAAAAAAAAAATTGAAATCTGTCACTGTGTATTTTCAGAGGTTTTCCATAATTTTATTATGCTGGATTATGATATGTGAACCGCTATTCGTTTTACCTGATTTGTGTCCTTTTCTCTTCATAGATTCATAGGTGCACAATGCATCTAAACATCACACACACACACATCAATCTTGGCTAAAACGACATTGTGTATCTTTTTTTTGAAAACTCAATATTGTAAAAAATAAGAGAAAAATTGTACTGAGTACTAAAAGTACTAAGAGAAAAATTATTTCCAATGAAAATGATTTGTTTTAGATTTTAAATTAAAAATCTATAATGAAAAATATAATTACACTTCCATTTGAAAAAAGAAAAAAAACAAATTGTCCTTAAAATGACCTTGAAAACATAATGCGAATCAAAAACGGGTATAACTACTGCATCAGCCCCTCCATGACTTAAACTTTTTATTTCAAACATTTTTTTCTCCGGGATTTCGTTTTTGAGATATTCCAGGTGGCCGGGGTTGACGCTTCACCCTATATGTTTTAACCGTACATTATACTCTGTACGACTACATACGTACGAATCTCCTGTCCCACACTATTCATATCTATGCAGTCTACTTGTGTTGGTGAGCCGCAAGGGGAATATCCCTCCTAGAGGAGGGATACGGTCTACGCGCATGCGTCACCCCTATGCCCGTATACGTTATCGATCCATGCATCGATCCACAGATCGGGCATTGGGCTTCTGGGATTCAATTAGTTTGGGAGCGTTTACCACAGCTCTTGAGTTTTCAAATAGAACTTAGAATTCATATCACGTGTCGGGTGTAAAAGTCTGAGAAAATTAGTGAACGAAAAATGACGTGTAGCTGAGTCAAACAGACTTTCGGGTATTAACACATTCCGTGCCAGACCGATTTTTTATTACTTTTGGATCTATTTTTGATTTGTGTTCAAACGTGTATCTCGCCACGCTATTACAATTTGCTTGTAATGTATGTCTTACGATTTTTATGATCAGTAAGAAACAATTCGCTTTTAATTTTTCGTTTTGCAAGGAAAATTCTAAACAGTCCGAATGGGAAATTTGACGCGGAAATCTGCGGAAGCAAGATCGCTAATATTTATCGCTTTACAAATAATGATATAATTTACGCATTGTTCTGGAATTTTATGACAACTTTTAATGAAGTGTAAGAACAGCTATATATTCCTATTCAATTTTCGCTCGACCATTTTAACTTGCATGATCGGTGCAACCTATACCAATTTATACCAAGCTCATCAAAATGGCGGCTTTAGTAAATTGAAAGTTTATTGTAGTTTATGGATCATTTTTACGATGATAGACATCAGTACTTACTTATTTACATTCATTTATACATCGCCTTCAGACATTTCCAGAAAAAATTTCAAGTACATTTTTCATACGAAGCTATATTGGTTAAACTACAAGATTCATAAGACAAGTCCAACAACTCCAGCCCAACTATTATAACGGGATCTACATTTTTCTGATTATGAGTCATCAATGTAGAACTGAGCGATTTAACTAGCAGATACAATCAAGGCGCAATCAGTATCAATTGTATTTCTAATGTGATAAAGTTCTTAGTGAAAAGTGTGTGACGCGATAGTTTAGTAGCTTTACGACTACCGTAATATCTGACATTAAAATGACCATTCTGGTCGTGTTGACCGAGGGGTGAAAGGTTACAATTTTTGAAACTGAGCAGTAGAATATTTTTTTGAAAACCTGTCAAACCCATCGAACAGAGCAATCTATCGCAAATATTTCTTCATAGGTTTAGCAACTAGCGAAAACTATTGTATATCGACGCCCGCCAGGGTAACCTCAAAGTACGGAGGAGAGAAAAGTATTCAAATAAACAGTTTTTGCGTCAATACTCTCCCGTTTTCGTTTGCTTTTTTTTATTAATAATTAATGAAACATTCAATCAAGTATTGTTTTTTTTTTAATTATATTCTTTTATTTACATAATCTAAGCCAAAAGTTACAATGAAAGCCACGATCAATAATCTTCTGGTGTTAAAATCATTTTTAAATATGTACCCTTTTTTCACTCTTTTTTTACTCTATATCAGTTTCTACGATGCGATGCACGTTTCATAACAGTTTCTGATTTCAGTACATTCGTTACAACGTGTAGTCATAGATGTGGAATAAAACGAACGATATATAGAACATACCAAGCGACAATTCTATTTACCCATTTGTTTTAAAGTGATAACGAAGGATGAGAGTTACAGTGCCCTAGATGAAGGAAATTTGAACTAAATGGCCGACAATTTATTCTGGTGATGTTGTCTCTAATTGGTGCC
>JBCFXI010000898.1:0-95715 GCA_038496175.1 Ampulex compressa
ATATCAGCTCTCAAGACGTATAATGGTTATGCGGCTTAAGTGTGAAGTTGGTTTCGAAAAAACGTAATTAAGTCCTCTGACGGGAAAAAACGAAATTACTTTCCGAACAACCCAATAATTTGCAAACAACATTCATTTTCTGTTAAAATATTGCAACAGCATAGCTATAAGTCGCTAATCCGCTATAAACGCTATGAAGTAATCCTTGAGATAACAAGATAATAAATAATCCTCGCCATAAACGCTAATCCTTATTGAAAAAGCCTTATTGTCGCTCATCAATGAATCTACTATCATCATTTCTGCTATTGTCTGATCAGTGCAAAATTATTTTTACTACGCAATGCGATTCTTTTTGGTTATAAACTATGGCTGTCACCTTTTTTTAGATTATTGTCGTTTTCTTAAGAATTTTGAGGGTATTATCTATAAAACCGTCTATTATTTTTTTGGTCTAGAAACACTTTCGTGGCGCGTGAAAGTTAATTTATCGCGATAGAGCACGAACTCGACCCTTTTTCATGCAATCATGCACGATTCTATCTCGACGTTGTACTTTAAAACATATAACAAGGTCGTTTAATCCACGATAAACATATACGTGATTTCGTATATACGTATACGCTTTAGATCGTATATATGTATACAGATTTAGGTCAATCAGATTGTGAATCTATTGTTAGATGTAATAAATTTAATGGAGAGGTTAAAGGGAGGACCTAACGGTTGCCCTTGATGGTTAAGTTATTGATTTTCGATAGAATCTACTAACTCCGTTTTCTTTTTCTTTAACACTTATAAGGCCTTGGCTATCTCTGATACCCTTTTTTCTTTGTTGTTGTTCGCTAAAGACACTAAAAATGATTTTTCTGAATATCTTCAGCAAATGGTATTTTACTCGAATCTTGTATTATTTAATCAAATTAAATTAATATTGTAAATTTAATTAATTAATTGTATTATTAAATCTTATTTATCATTAAGCAAAACATTGAACGTAAGACGTAAGTTGTTGTTAGTTCCTTAATCGCTAAGCTTGTTAATTAGCGGAATTATAACCAGTATCCTACAAGATCCATAAATATTTCAATAAGTTTAAGCGGGTGGTATTGAAGAAATTTGTAAATTTTGCCAAGAAGCATACATTTCTTAAATTAAAATAGTAAAAGTAATAGTAGAAATGAAACAGTTTTTGATATAAAAATTGATACACACAACCCATTTGACAAAACAAAAGAAATTGCTTAATTTAAAAGTTCTTGTTTTTTAGACAAGATTTTAAGCAGCCAAATAATTATTTATTCCCCTTCTTCATTCCTGGCATACCACATCCTGTTATGTTCAAAACAAAATGTCCGATGTCAGAAATTTTGCAACGAAATTACGTAAAATTATATGTATGTTTCCTGAATGTACGAAGGGCTTTTATGAGAAATATTTGACCGAATTTTGAACGCTGTTTTGTTGAAAACATATATTCCCTTTTCAGTTAAACCATTATATATTAAATACACACTTGCATTTACCACCAGCTGGTAATATTGTAAGTTTTAGTGCACAGAAATGACTGAATATATACGGTAAATACCACTATACGATATCTCAATGTTAGGCCGCCCAGAAAGGGTGATTTCTTTTCTCATAGAGTAAACTCTGTGCATTCCGGAAACCATTGTTACTCTGCATTTATTCTCTATTTCCTTTAGTTTCAAACATTTATTCCTAATTATCCAATTCATTTAGGATCGTGATTGCCTTCTTCACGCCTTCATATTATAGTCATAGTTCATATTGTTATGGGTAACTACCTTGGACAATTTGTATTCTGATGTTTGTATTCGATGAACTACGTAACCACCTATAAGACCAACACAATAAGCTTCCGCCTTCATGTGAGTTTTAATGTAGGCAAACTTGAAGTACTCGTTAGTCGGAAGATCCGTTAGCTCGCTGGAAGAACATATGCAACATTAATATCGTACGGTAGCGGAAATTTTGGGAAAATAATAAATATTCTAGTGGTGGCAAATGATCGTGGAAACAAGTTAAAGAGGATGGTTACGCATGTTAACATGTGTGAATGCGTGTGCGTAAAAACGGTTTTAAAATGATTAGATGTTATGGAATTTAAATTATTGGAGGCAAGGTATCAGAGTACGGAGACTACACAGCGCGAGAGTGCAGAATTTTTTTTTTTGATATCATTTTCGTCATCGACTGCTAAAATCATTTGGCCTAGGACCCTACTGCCTAAGGTGGGTTCTGAGCCACCTTAGATACAGTATACATATCACAAGAAAAAACCAGAGGTGATAGGCGGGATTCGAAACCGGCGTATATTATGATAGAATGGTTTGATTTTGTAATAAAATATTATATTATATCTTAATATTATTAAAGTTATAATATTAAGATAATACTGAATAAATAGTATGTAACACGTTTGATCACATTCTAACTGCAAACCCAGGCAAAATAAAAAAAAAACATGAAGGGTATTTTTCCTAGATTATTTTGATGAGAATTTTACGAAGTGATTTGATAATGCATGTATAAATTCAGACATATTCTATTATTTTTTTTTTGTTTTCCGGCATCAGGCGCTAAGGTTATTCGATAGAGGATTTATTGTTTTAAGCTAGTTATCGAACCATTCGTGCAACGATGAGTATGTTTATCTATCGTATTTTGGTTATAACCAAATTTATCAATGTTATGACTTAATACTTACTGGGGATAAACCATCAAGGTTGGATCTAAATTGTAGAGGAGTGTTACTGTGAATGGTATCCCTATGGAGATACCGGTCGCGCATAGTAAAATAAACGTGCCAATTTTTTTCCATCTCCATAAAGGATAAATTATGAACGGTGCTAAAACATACAGCTGAGTGTCCACGCAAAGGTACCAAGATTGGAACATGCACTGAAAATGTAGAAAGTACAGATCAAGTCATATAATTATGGAAGAGATTGTTTAAATTATTTTGGGTTATATATGTATAATGAATTTGATGTGAAACACTTCCACATAGTACAAAATTACAAAATACGATATCAGTTCTTATGAAGAATTAAGGCAATTTGAAACTAAATCTATGATAATTAAATGTCGTAAAACATAAATTAAACTTACTATCTTGTCTTCGTTTACATAATTATTAATGTACAAGATATTGGCCCACCATGAACTCAGACACCTTTCCTTCTCGTTTTCCATCTTAAACCACAGTGGACCCATGTCTAATTTCGTTAACCAAGTAACGTAGAATCCTATCATTACCAAATAGGCAGGAGTTAACCTGAGATAAAAATACATGTTAAAATCTTCTGCCTTAAATATTATTTTTAAACTATTAACTCCTTTAACTCACTAAAGGAAACGTGTGATGTAATTTTCTTGGAAAATTAATCAAGTACCTAGACTGTTAGGTACGGACCTGATGTAACGAAAGACGTATAGCAGAGAAATATTTAATGTTTTTTTCTCATCCAGTTCACGTAGAAGGAGGAAACAAAACAAAAAACCGCTGATCAACAAAAACGTATCCACGACGAGAGAATGGTTCAAAAGGAGGCCTGAATACAACCGCCCAACAACCTATAATCATAATTATATTGTTGCAAATTAAGTCTTAAATTCATAAATTCATAATTCTTAAATACATTTTCTTCAGTACAAACGTCGAAATTTACTGTGGTAATCAAAGACCGCCTAGGATGAGCTACAAAATAACGAGAATCATTTTTTATTTATATATTCATCAGTGTGTACGATTACAGATCGTGGATTAGGTGAAGTAAAAAATGGAAAAATTCACAAAAACTCACATTTTATTGCTATGCCACGCTATTTTGAATATTTAACGTAGTTTTATTTTTGAAAATTCAGAAGGTTATATAAGACTGCATTTATTACTCGACTTGTATTATTGAAAAATGATTGTTAAATTTCTATTATTTGGCTTCCTACACAAGATTTTATAAACAAGCTGTTCCTGAGAAAAGTAACTTGGCAAAACCAAAATTCATCATAATAAAATGAAAAGGGAGGCGTAGCAAAATTCAACTATTAATTACACCATATGAGTATCATAAGCACGCGTACTAATGTAAGAATAATAAGTAATTTTTTGTGTGTTTTGTAATTGTACTTTATGGATAAGTATAAAAAGACATTACCCGCTCTGAAAAGCTTTTGTTCACCACTGGTCCGGCCACGATGTGCACTAAGCAATGCGACATAAGAATAAATATCATGGAAATAGCTCTCAATCCTGATATACACGCTAAATTCGAGTTCTTGCCATTTGCATGTTTAAAGATCTTCTTCATCGTCGTCACTGCGGAGAAGGATAGTAATATATCGTATAATTTATTTTCAGGGACTGGTCTCCCATTTCTAGAGTTCAAACAGTGGCAGATGGTACTGACGATGACAATGCAAAGCAGGACCAAAATCACACACCTACGACAAGAAAAATGACACAAATATTAGAGATACTGGGAAGAAATTCGTTACTTTACAAAATGTCACTTGCTCTCAACGAGTGCTTGAACGCTGTGCATGTACCTTTCTCCTGTTTTTTTAAATCTAAGTTTTTGTTCGTTAACCTGTTATTAGTGTTGTTATTTACAGACCCAATTACATTTAATTATTATTATTAAAATGTCCAACCCCAGAATTGACGAAGAATAACGTGTTATACATCGCATGCTTTTATTATATTATCAGGGGTTGAATGTCATCAAAGTTACTAAAGCTATGAACACATTTTATGATGCAGTTCTCAAAACGAATACATGATAAAATTGAATTTAAAAATTTTAATCGGGAGAAATTAGACAAGCTGCCATGAGATCAGGCACTCTCTTTTGATGATAACATACTGAAACCTGTGTTGGAATCAATATGAATGTTGTTAAGGATACAATTGTTCAGGATAAATACACCCATATCGTTAAAAGGATATTAGAAGATTCAGTATCATTAATGTCACAAACGAATTGGATACTTACATGTACACGATGTCTGCAACATCAAAGAATAACGCATTTCGCGTATAGCAATACTTCTCAGGCGTCGTAACCTTAAGCTTCAAAAGGGACTCACTGAACAGAACGTTGAGGATCCTTTGTATTGCATTTTCCACGTCTTTAGCCTTACAGCTCGCTGGTACACACGTGGCCCAGTGCAGCCTGTTTAACGGCTCTACATATCGATACCTCTTTTTGAAGAGCTCCCACACCGATCCTCGTTGTTTCTGATAAGTCTCTGGCACCTCCATATCCACTTGATTCAAACAGTACTGCCCGCGAATGTCACTGGTAGTTTCGACCTCGTGTCCGATCTCGAGACACTCGTCGAAGTTGCCGAGCTCGTAGACCGAAGCTGCGAGCAACCCTGATGGAAACTTTCCCGAGGAATCGTAGAATCTAACTGCCCAGGTGGTTAGATTCGCCAGGTTGGCCAGGACGATTTGACACTGTCCTCTGCAGGCGCTGTCTTCGATGGCGTCGATCGTGCTCTGAAGCAGTGTCAAATCTTTGGAGAGCGGAGAAAAGCTCGTTTCGTTATAATCCCTGTGCTCCATGGCGCTTGGCACGTTGTTGTATTTCGGAACAGGAGCCTTTATCCTAAGGATATTCGAGGTCCTCTCGCTGGAGGCTTTCACCCCTGCGAGCAGCAACATTGCATAGCAAATGTACGAAGACATCGATCAAATTTCTATATGCACCTTCGTAATTGTGATCTACGTATTTTCCTTTATTGTCTCAATGTAAATGTGTCCATATACTTTGCTGGAATGCTGATACGAAACTTCTGATGTGGCACATATGGTTGTCGCAAATGGATCCTCCTTTGGCGGTTCGGTTTGCGTGACCTGGACGTTGGAATTTTGAGGACGACGTGTATTTTACATGATAAATGATTACTATTAACCAGAATGTACTAAAAAACCAGAATATCCATATCCAATCGACGTCTAGTCATTTAAATGGTGTTCCATAAGCATAGAATATTCAATAGGTGTTTTAAACGTTTAACTCTTTGAAGCGCTATTTGTTCTTGAGGATTCAGATGGAAAGCGATATGCTTTTGATGAAGAAAAAATTGAATGTATTATATTATTTTTTGTATTTACATTACCGTATGTCACTCGCCACGTGTGCTCGATGAAACTAGGTAAAATAATAACGACTTGTACAAAATTTAGCCACTTTTCCGAGATTAATATTTGTGTAACAAAACCGTACTAACATTATCGTCGTGTTGTGAGTTTATTGAAATCAACGTTTTATTTATTTTTAAATATCGCGTGATATTAAAACAAAAACCTCTGTCAAAGCCGTGCTTCACCAGTGGCACAAAATAGTGTATCCAGTTTGCAGCTCAGCATTTGGGAGACTGCCTTAGTGAATCAGCATTTTATCGTCGTAACCTGCTTAAATTCGCGCGAAATGTGTGAGTCAGTTGTAACGCATTTATTTCATCGGTTGAGTTATTAATTATATATGAAATTTCTAAGCGGATTACAGATTGCAGCTTATGTTATTAGATGGATCATCAATTATTTTTCGTTTCCTATGTCAAGTGTCATTAACGAAATAGTCATTTACGTATGCAAATGAATCAGTTTCTTTCTATGTTCGCAATAAAGTTTCACGCACATTTAATCCAATAAAAGGACATTTTAGTTACGCTAATTATCGAGAACCAGGGCAACATTACTGATTCCAATGCCCTTGAAATATATAATCAAGGTTATTATTATGGACTATTTTCTTCTATACGTATTACTGCTGCTCGATCGTTCAGATTGATGATAGACTTGATATTGTTGTTTTGGATACCAAAGGAGTTTTTTTTTGTTACACGTTAAAAATTTGGAAAATTTGAGGAATATGTTTTAAATTGAATACTAAAGTCACCAGGCTGGTATGTACATCTTACGAAGAATTGTGGCAAAGAATTGATGTCAGCGTTTTTGCATTTTCTTACTCACGTTTTTCGACACGTACTAAGAACACACCGGTGTCATCAAAATTTCGTGACACCTATCGTATGCTTTGTCATCTTACCACTTTTATTGATTCTTTGTGGAGAGATATCTATCACGTATATATTTTTTAATAGTTACCTTTGTAAATCGTCTGTTATCAAGCTGTAATTGTGTAATAAGTATGAAGCACTGGTTTATTACAGAATAACATGTTTGTATTATAACGCGGCAAAGTAAAAAATTGAAATAAGGACGATATGGTAGTTTGTTAAGAAACTTTCTGATAATCTAGTAATTCTGTACTCGCATTTTTGGAAATGATGAAGTAATATTTATATTGTATAAAAAATTTGTTACTAAATTCTCGGAAAGCATTTACGGTTTTTGAGCCGTATATATTATACAATTTTACTAATATTATTAAAATTGTATCTTTCACTGTTTTCTTTATTAGTATCCTTATTCATTATTAAACCACGATATAGAATAAAATGTTCTGAAAAGAAATAGTATGTATCATTAATGCATTCCATTTTGTGTTAATGAGCAAAACGCTATACGTATACGAATGTAGTGTTAATGTTTTAATAAATAGTTTAAGAGCAGCGAAAACACATAAATATGTCGGCAGATAAGGTATATTTACGACATTCGGATACCGCTACTTCTAACAAGAAAACAAGCCGGCAGCTGTTAACCAAGATTTGTGTCCTAATTCTCTACAAATTGCCCCTTCTCTACAGTATCCATTTAAGTCTTCTTAAATTTCGTAAACTAGAGTAAAAAATATATAACTTAACAAATTCAATTTAAAAATAAGTGTTTACAACAATTGTAATTTCAATAAAAAAATATTTCAAAAAAGTTTAATGTTTAAGTATTAAAATATAAATCAATTATAATTTTAGAATTAAGCAACGTAAATAAGAATATTATAAATTTAAAATATTAACAAGTTTTCAATTAAACAAATGCATTTTTTATTTCGGAAAGTAAATTAATTTTAATTGCATACGCTATTGAGAAGCATGATCTATAAAAATTTATGAAGATGGAAGATATATTTAACAAACTTTAAATCGTTTGATATCAACATAGATTTTTTTATTTATGACATTTATAAAATAAATGTATTTATACATAGTTACTTCAAACGCTTAACTCTTTTCAATAGTTTGCACTTTTTTTCCAGAACTATGAAACGATTCTTGTCAGAACCACAATGCATTTTACGTTGGAACAATCGATCGATCAATTAATGTTACGAAGTCAAACAAAACAATTCAGACACAAAAGTTTCTTCTTGAACAACGTTTTTTTCAATTTTGAAAACTAACACCCTCCTTTTCCATCTCCTTATACTGGCATTAACTTATGTTAGTTTCCGTAATATTATATTCGTCAGTTTCTATAAACAATACAACTATCAATATGTATAATTTCTATGAACAATACACATATCAATATATATGGCACAGAACATGATTATGAGTTTTGCGCAGTTCATAAATCGCGCACATGTCGATCGTAGAGTCGATAAATCAGGTCCAGCCGGTCCCTGCCACTTGGCACCTCCACAGTCATATTCCAGCCTCTCCTTGCCCCCCCTTCAAGGGTAGTGGAACAAATTAATGGGTCATTATGTATACTGTACCTGTGGTGGTTCAGAACCTTAAATAATAGATCCTAGGCCAAAATAGCAGTCGGTGTCGAAAATGAATTAAAGAAGAAAATAAATAATTTACAATACGCGCGAATTATTATATCTGTAGAGGTCTTTAGGATACTGGAAGCTTGCATGGACTTTATATATATAATTTTATCGTAAACAAAGCGACATTTCGTTTTTAAGGCTAACTTCATCGCAACACAATTTTTAAGATGGCTTATATCTACCCAACATACATATCATATATGAACTTAATTAAACATAATAAAACGTTCACTATAATTATATGGATTGCAACATAAATGTTTCATATGATTGTTGTAATAAATTAATATGGATAGAAATTCTGCGTGCCAAAAACGCTGTACGTAACAGAGTGTGATACAAAAATGTCATAATTCATTGTTAAAGTGAGCAAGTCATGTTATGAAGTTATTTACGTCAATAGAATTAGTTCTGAATAACTACCGTAAGACACATTTTTTACATTGTTGCAGGATTTGAAAAAAGTCTTCGAAAATGCAAAAAAAGGATTTATTTACTTCAGCTTGGACTTGAATATTAACAGCAAGTAGGTCCTAGGCCAAATGACCTTAGCAATTGGGGTCAAAAACGAATTTAAAAAAATTGTTGATGTGCTGGTACTTTATCTTGTCATTTAACCTCAGCCTACAATGTTGTCTCAGAGACATTGTAGGTCGGCTGGGCCAAATGTAAATAGAACGTCTCAGAGCGTCGTAGGTTGGTCGGGCCAAATGTAGACAGAACGTCTCAGAGTCGTTTTACGGCTGATTGGGCTAAACGCAACATAGTACACACAGTTGGACATAGTCACCGCATTTGGAGCTGCAAACATACTTTCTAAGGGAAATTAATAAACTACCTTTCGCTGTGTGATCAAATTTGTGCAACTTCGACCTCTCAGTCAAGTCGTGAACGCCTCGATGTGCAACCTGTGTTATCACTTTACAGCATCGAAATTTAAATCAGGCAAAGGGTTAATCTTCGTTTTGCGAAGCTTCCGGACGATTATCTTAATTATAGCATATATATACGTCAATGAAGAGTATATAGCAACTACTGACGTGCACAGGAGAAAAAAATGTTTACTGCAGTTACGATCAAGGTCGATTATGTATAAGGAAGAAAAGTAACCGAAGGATATAATTCAGGATCTTGCAGAAAGAAGTGATTAAGATTTGAAAAATTACTTTTCTCGGGCGTATGATAAAATAATTCAATAACGGCTCGCATTCAAAGATGTCGAAATACATCAAAAGACGAAAATACATCGAATTGTGCAGTTAATTCGAATCAACAGGGAGTGTTGCTATGACAACGCGTTGATAGGAATTTTCTATTGGTCATGGAAGGCGACACGCACTCCTGGGAAATACATCGTGGAAATACTGCTTATTAAATCTACGTTATTCGAAGACGCGTGTCTTAGACGATGCGGTCTTAAACGGGTTACTCGATCTCATTACGACTAGGAGGGGCCGATTGGAGATCGAGGGGCGGCACGGGGGCTCAAAGTACGTCATTAAAATTCTGCCGTCACGTTATCTTTGTATCTTACGGTCAAACGTTCTCATTAACGCTAATTACGGGATTTCGCCGACAAGTTTCCTATCTTGTCGAGTGCATTAACTCCACGCCAATCCGATCTCGCTCCGAAAAGTCTCCGTTTGATTTCCCCGATTGCTCTGGGCCACGTATTAAAGTAAGCTTACGAAAGACTTTTAGACGATTCTTGACTAAAACATCGAAGTGTGAATTACAGGTTTTTCAACTTAAGTTCACCCTTTTGCAAATCAAGTACTTTTACATAGATATTATATTTAAAAAATATAAAATAACTTTAATTATATGGTAAA
Organism: Ampulex compressa; assembly: GCA_038496175.1. NCBI lineage: Eukaryota > Metazoa > Arthropoda > Insecta > Hymenoptera > Ampulicidae > Ampulex > Ampulex compressa. The sequence goes on from JBCFXI010000898.1 coordinate 10,550, forward strand.
AAAATATAAAATTTCATTATAATGCAAACAATTACATAATTGCATATGGACATGAAGATATGTATGATAACTGTGTGCAAATAATTTAGTAATTCAATAATAATAATAATTCAAGGAGAAGAATTTATACATAGAGTGGGTTATATGTACTATATACATAAGTACATATAAGCTAGCCTATAAACGGTTTTCTTTGAATTATTATTATTATTGAACTACTGAATTATCTGCAGACAGTTTTTATACATACCTTCATCTTTATATGTAATTATAATCAAATTTTCTATTTCTTGCTATTGTACAAATACCTGGCTTGCAAAAGAATAAATTTAATTTGAAAAACCTGTCAGCTTCTACAAACCGCGGTAATATCAAAGTAATGTTCTGCTTACGCGCTTACTTCAAAAACATTCCATCCAGTGCATTGGGTGTACAACTTTGCTTCCACTGGTTTTTTTTTCTGAAATCCGAGGCTTTATGATAAAAGAGTGGTTGTATATTTATGGCTCTTATGTTTCTATGGGGTTATATTGACAGATGTCCAAGTTTATGGCGTGACGTTTGTTTAGAAAAATACTGATGCTACCCGAGGTAGAATGCAGGAGCGGTGCCAGCGTGCACCGGTTCGGGCCGATTTTGTCGCACCGCGGAGTCGGTAGCGACAAGGCGCGTGAGTAATTAGGGCGCCCGGTGAGCTACGGTGATGTAGTGGATAGAAGCTCGGACTGCCAGCTCGGGAGATCCTGGTTCGAATCTTGCACATCATTACCTCTAGTATTTCCATGTGATATGTATATTGTAACTCTAGTGATTCGAAACCCACTTTTAAACACTAGGTCCTAGACCAAATGACCTTAGCAGTCGGTGCCGAAAATGTAGTAAAAAAAAAAAAGAAAAATTAGAGAGCGCTCCACAATCTATGGGGCACGCGCATATGGCACATGGCTCCAATGGTAGCGGTTATCAACCCGTGGATTGGGTAGGATCGACGCACCTTCTGTGGACATCCTGCAGCCGCTTCCATTATTTTGGTACGGATAGCGATAGCGAGCGTGTGTGAAAGGGTGCAGGTAGAGTGAGATGAGTGTTGAGTGTGAGAATGAAGAGCGATTTATTCGGAGCTTGGACAATGGACCTCATCTTAATTTCGGTGTATCTTATTCTAAGGGTCTTTGCGGAAAGGCCGCTCTTTGTGCAGAGCCTTTGAGAACAAACTTTGTCTCGCATTTACCACGTGGTGTGCTCCACTTAATCCGGGCAGCGGCCCACCATATCGGAGAGGATCTTTTTGATTATTCGTATTGACTTCACGCGTTGGATTTACGAGCCGACAATCGTAGCGCCCCTGATCACGAATAACGCCTATGATCTATTTTTTTAGACCACTGGTTATCGCTAAAGCAATCTATAGGAAAACGGCGGAACCAAAGTTGTGCACCTAATAATGTACTTGATCCATAATGAATCCGCATTTATAGGATCCACGGAAAAAGCTATTAGGTTATTAAAATGCTATTAGAGTAAACTCTTGCATAATTATTTTCAAACATTATGTCGTTTTGATTCACGTGGCTAACAGAAAAGGAATTTATATATGTAGGAATTATTTATTCTAATGAGGCTCTGGGCTATTTGTTATAATTAATTCGTTATATTTTGTCTTAGTTCGTTATTCTAATTGGCATTTATTATGATTGGTTTGATAGTTTTTGGTGATATGTGTATATGTATGAATGTGTACGTGTGACGTAGTGATTGTGGCTTTGGTGAAAATAATTGTAAGAGGCACAGAAAGAGTCGCGATGTTGAACGAGACGGTTGTGCATTCTGCGGGATTCGATGTAGATTTTGAACGCGATGCTATGTACCGAGATGTCGCGAGTTAAACAATAAAGAGTATTTGTGTTTCAGTTAACTCGATGTTTTGTTATTCCGCAAATTTTCACATAGCTCTTGATTACATATATATGTAATATTGGTATACATAAATGCCTACATTCTACGTGGAGAAACGTACATTTGCGATGTTAAATCTGAATCTATTTTCCACACATGTTTTTTCTCATTATTATGCTTGTTTATATCTTGTCCATTTTTTTTTTTATTATACTGCAATTAATGCGATATACTGCGATTAAGAGCGTTACACGTATGATTGAATCTTACTGGTTAAATTTTGTAATCAGGGAGATCAATATATTCGCTAACAGAAAAATCGCATCACTACCAACTTAGAATAATGAATGTCGCCATACTATAATGAAGATCTTACCCCTTCTCAACAAAAATTCTTATGGTGGGATGTAATCCTGCGCGTGTCCTTAGCGGACTGGTGCCCAGTTTCTGTTTATTGGAGGCCCTAGAGTTACCGATATTATCGATCAAACGATTTGTTTGAAGGGTCTTAGAACTTTGGCCCTTCTCCTGTCATGGTTGAAATGATATTGAGGCCATGAACATACGGATGTTTAATTCATAAAAATCTCTATCTTTGCTTTACTTCTTGATTTCCCTTTTCTCATTGTTGTGGAAACGGTGCTTGTCACACCCTATCCGGTGCTCTTTTACACTATCGTGCATTAATATTGATTAATAACTATTTTCGTTTTGATTATTTAGCTTGCACGTTACGGTTATAATGTATTATCAAAAAACCATGTAAAGTCGCTGCGTCAGATTAGAATATTCTGTTATGCAAGTGGACTTTGCGGACCTCTCGTGGTATGCGAGAACTTTGTACCTCGCGTGGTATACGTGATTATTCAGGCGATGTTCGAGTTACATGAATATTTATTCGCGTAACGAGAGTATTAAGCCAAATTACCGTAGTAAGGTTGTTAGAGTCCGTGTCTTTATGCGGCCACGTGGACTTTTTGTTCATGTCGCAGAGTTTAGTTGTGTCACGGTTTATTCAATCCGGTGCTTATACCGTTGCATTCTGCGCTCGCATTTGACCGATGCCTGCGGAAATATCAATGCATATTTTTCCAATATTTACGATTGAGTGTCAAGATTCGTAGTTTAACCAAATACGTAATTAGATATATTAGGAGCGTTATAATAAACTTGGATAATCGAATGTTGTGAATACTATGACTTTATTTAAGTTTCCACTGAATCTTTTTTCAACAAATGCGCAGTTCGAACATGCATCAGATGTATTTTAACACGATGAATATTATTTCGATATAATATTCGTGTGCTAACATCGCGGAATATTTAATAGAAGAATATAAAATTTAGTAAAGAAAATTCTAAATATACATAAATGATTGCTTTACTAAATCGATTATTGAACTGAATATTAGTACAGATAAACAAAAAGAATTTTTCAAGTGCCAAACGCTTATTGTTTTCCTTAAATAACTCATCAAAAATAATATTTTATTTTTATTGTTCTGCGATATTTATAAGTTAACAATATGAAATATTAGAAGAACCTGATTAAATAATCATTATTATAATAGTTAACTTAAGTTGACGTTAAACAGTAGTATATAACTTAGAGTAATCTTTAAATGGCGCCTAATAAGGGGCACAGTAAAAGTTACTGAAGTTAATCATAAGTATAATAGTCAGCATATTTCGAGATATTGGTACGAGTTTCGTGTACTAACTTTTTGCACTCGAAGTATTGCATCCAGTATTCTTCAGTGCTTTCCAAACAAATGACAGACAGCTTGGTGGTATCTCTCTCTTTCTATTTTTATAGCTCTTCTTTCGTTCTTTAATTGTTATTACTCTCCAGTTAAAAATTTATTAAACAATTGAGTTTTGCACTGTAAGGCAATAGGGGAATAAAGTTTTGACCGAAATCGGGCGATAGTGAAGGTACGAAAGAAAATGTTTTCTTTGAAAATTTGCTTACTGTGTACGCGACATACAAAATTAATGAAAAAAAAATGTTTGCTGAAAGATATTCTAATATAACATATGCTCCTTCACGTCATGAAAATAGATAGATATAATAGTTTACAATTTCTACGATGCACGGAATTCCTATCAAACGTAACAGGTAATCAATCTCCTTATCACTACATATTCGACCGTCACATATGAAAATCTATTTATTATTAAGTTATGATTAATAATTAGACTAGATTAAGAATGAGTTTGTAGCACTTTACATATTACAAGTATAGATGATGTATTAGGTGCCGTCCAGTATTAATAGAACTCTTGCTATGCGTATGATGGTGAACTTGAAATGTTAAACTCTATTACGCCTGTTTAGACTATAATAGAATATAAATTGAATTCTACAGGATTGTATTTGCATCACTTTTTATTATCATCAGTACTAGTTATAAAAAGTAATGTATTAATCATTTTATATTTTTGCTTTTAGTGCTTATGCTCGAGCAAAGGAAGACCATGTGTTTATTAGCATTATTACTTTAAACTTTTCTCGTACGATTTTTTTCTAACTTCATTTAAAAAGAAGTTATAGCTCAGCCCAGTTACTAGAATCACCCTGTATAAGCGTGTCCTAAAATTCCTCTATAAAGATTGATGATGCCTGCCTTTTGCGTTTGGCGATGAATCCGCCTGCCAAGCGAAATGTAGTATCATATATCGCATCCGTAGCATGTGCATGATGCTTCTTCGTATACGACGTTCATATTCCCAGAAAGAGTAATGGTAGGACATTTGTCCATGCCTTGGTGTCATAAAATTTAATCGCCGATTTTATTTGTTAGCTGGTGGTGGTTAGCTCCACGATCTTGTTAGTAGCTGGATGATGAGCTGTTATTATGCTATGAGTCGATCTTATTCAGCGTGTTAATTTCTTAACACGTTGATTGCCGCGTCACCCGCTTTCCGGTGACTGCAAAAATTCTGATCAGGCAGCGTCATCCGTATTTGGGTGACGCTTATTTGAGTAATTACAATGTAAGTTTAATAGAATACAATAATTTTACCAGGATACAATAAGACTATTAATCGGATCAGAATCTGGTGATGTAATCTGATTTATTTTCTTCTTTCTGGAAAACCACAGCTGTTCCTCGTCGTTACTATCTGAATTTTTATAGGCCTCGTAACAAGTTTCTTCTGTACTGCCATATGATTCACTGAGCAATATATGTTCCATTTTTCTTTTTGACATTCCAAAAAACGAGCGCAACAATTTTAACCATTTATCGTTATAGAAAAAACATTTAAAAAAAAAGAAATAATTTCGAATTTCTCACGGCTACTTAGATACTTCATTTTCGAAGAAAGATTTTCAACCAAATGCAAGATCCAAAAGATTTTGTTCTAAACGTACTTATCTTCTGCTACGAAATAATAGACTACAAAAATCAATAGGCCCAGTACGATTTTGTAACTTAAAATTTCAGCTCGATGTAAATCCTCATATATTTCGTTCTAAACGCGATAGTCTCTACTACGCTAAGAAACAATGGGCCCAATATGTTTACGCACCTGCATCGAGTAAGTTTAAATCTTAGAAACGCGCATAGTATAGTAACGTGCGTGGCTCGACGGAGATTTTCTTACAAACTCGCGTGGCAGTCAACGTGTTAAAGTATCTAAGGAAAGGGTAGCAGGAGAGCAGACGTACAAGGGTGGCAAGTCTCTGATAGAAGAAAAAGGAAACCAGGAAAAAATATTAAGAAGTTCTTCTCCACCTTAATTACATTACTTTCCTAATATTGATTCAATTTATTCATTACCTCTTTAACCACTTTGTTCTCATGGAAGTGTTATGTCGCGGCAATGAAACTGTTCCTGTAATAACAGACGTGTTATCACGCGACGCTATGTCTTCTATGCGATGCCATAGACGTGTAAACACGCGACACAGTTCCATTCGTGCAATGCCACGGACGACATATCTCGCGTGGTCCATTATTAGATCAAAAGCTGTAATTCGGAAAAGTGTTAATTCTGGAATCTGAATATAGAAAAGGAAAACATTGATTTGAGGATATTTGGAATTGATTGTTCTTCCATATGACACAATTCAAAGTAGAGAACTGCACATAATGCAATATCAGAATTTATAAATTTACAATATCACATAATGCAATATCACAATTTACTTTCTTGTGCCGATTTTGGCATGTACAGTTTTTCGAGTTTAATCTCTTAATCTAATAATGACGCATGCGAGATATGTCGTCCATAACACAGGTTTACACACGTTTACACGTCTATGCTACCTTATAAGAGACATAGCGTCGCGTGATAACACGTCTGTGAGCTTATAAGAACAGTATCGTCGATGCAACATAACACGTCAGTAGAAACGAAGTGGTTAACTCTTTGTGGACGGGCACTCTCGCGCGCAAGAGTTCGTCTGGACGAGGAGCTTAGGAGTATTTCAAGGATAAGTAGTATACACATGAAGATTCCTTTGTAACACTTATGTATTTTGTACAAAATAAACAAACATTTACTAAATGACACATAACATATGATTGGTAAATTTTTGTTAATGATTTCAATTTTTTTACTTAAAATACGGCAGTTGTAGCGAAAAGACGGTTTGGGCTGCTATCCGCAGATACGTGTCCAGAATGGTAAAAATGCTTGGAAGACGGTCCACAAACAGCCGCCTGCAAAGGGTTAATTACTTGGACGACACAACCGTAGACAAAATTATTTCCCATGTGCGAATGTCGATTTGATCGATAGAACTTTAACTGTAGGTGATCAAATGGAGAATTACTATAAAGGAAGCAAACAGACAAATGCTCGCTATGATCATTATAATGTGTCATTAAGTATTAAGAAAAACAAGACGAAATGAAATGCAGGATATATAACATAAGGGGATGTCACAAGAACATTTATGGGATATTAGAGAGGGCTCTAGATTGGAGAAAGTAGATCAAATGGTAGAATTGGTGGAAGAAGAAGAAGAAGAAGAAGGATGGATAAGGAAATTGTAGAAAAACAGGAGAAATAGAGACAGGAGAAAAGAGAGAATTATAGAGACACGCTAGGAAAAAATAAATGGGCTGATAATGAGTAGAGGATGGCAGTAGAGGGGGAAGGTGACAGGTGTGAATAGATAAAAGAAAGAGAATAAGAATAAAAAGGGGATTGGGAGGAAGTGGGCAGAGCCGTGAAGACGCGGAATAAGAAAAGGTAAGATGTGTAAGAATTAGAAGAACCTAAGCGGTGTAGATGTAAGGAAATAGGATACGAAATGTGGGATCAGGTAGAAGATAAGAAAAGAAGATTGGTTAAGATAAGTAAGAGGTTGTAAAGTAGGTTGTAAACAGCAGCTTCATGACATTATGACTCTCATGCACAATAAATTTGAATACGACTACTATTATTACTAATTAATGCAAGAAAACAAAAATCAAACAAAGAATATAAGAACATTCTTTTAGTTATGATATATTACATAATTAAATGCAAAATGTTAAACATCAGACGTATAAATGGACTGTGCATAGGGGTATCATCAAGAGTTGTTCATTTCTTTTTTCTTTTCGGTAAAGTTTTAACAGTGATACCTTCTTGATCGCAGTTAATGTTGAGGGGTTGCGTAGGCGGTCGCTAATTGTAATAATCTCCTTGTGATAAGACTTATAAAACCGTTATCTTTTGTGTGTCCCATCGATGAAAACAAATAGTAGTCGGAAGGGGCCAAGTCTGGTGAATACGGCGGGTGGGGTAGCAGCACCCATCCAAGTGCTTTGATTGCATCCTGAACCGGTTCTGCCGAAGTGGGATAGTCTGTCACAAATTTAAGATGTGGGATAATGTCCCACACTACTTACTTTTATGTCAAGTTATGTGCGTATTGGTGGAGGTCGCATGTTTTTTAAATATTAAGTACTCATTACGTAATCCCAAGGAGTAGTTCATAATGTTGGAGAATATTTAATTTTATTTTTGATTAAGATGAGGAAAAAACAGATGTGGAACATACATTGCTTATCAAAATTCCACGCACATGCCCAAATTTTTGGAACATCAAACTATGCATACTCGAAAGATCACATATTTTTATTCACCATTAATTCCGATCGAACCGTTACGACACATTTTGTACACATGTAACACATTAAATATATGTAGTGGTTGAAGTGTTAAGAGAAAACCTAATGCAATTATACACCACATCTTTTATCAAACATTTTTAACAACCAAGAACTACCAAGACCGCTATTTTGACCGTTTTCAAATTTATCGCTTTAAAGATATCGATATAATATATGCATCCTTCTAGAATTTTATGACGGTTTCTAATGAAATATAAGAATAGCAATATATTCCTAATAATTTTGCACTCAGCCATTTTAACTTCCATAATCGGTGTGACGTATACCTATTTATACCAAGAACTGTCAAAATGGCGGCCTTAACAATTTTAATGTTTATTGTAATTAGCGCACCATTTATGCGATGATGGACATCAATACTTATTTACATTCGTTTATACATCGTCTTCAAACATTTCCTGGAAACATTTGAAGTACATTTTCATACAAAGCTATATTAAGCTACATTGTTAATAAGGCAACTCTAACAATTCCAGTCCAATTATTGTAACGGGATCTACTTTTTTTGGATTATGACTCATCAGTGTAAAACTAAAAGATCTAACTACTGGATGCAATCAAGACGCAATCAGTATCAGTTGTATTTCTAATGTGATAAAATTCTTAATGAAAAGCGTGTCACGCGGTAGTTTAGTACCTTTACGTCTATCGTAATAACTGAGACTAACATGACCGTTCTGATCATGTTGACCGAGGAGTGAAAGTGTTACAGTTTCGATACTCGAGAGCAGAATATTTTTTCAGAATTCCGTCAAACCCATCAAACAAGGCAATCCATCACGGATATTCCTTTATAGGTTTGACAGCTGGCGGAAACTATATAAACTCCTACAAGGGTAACCCCCAGGTACAGACGAGACATAAGTATTCAAATAAACGGTTTTCGCGCCAAAACTCTGTCGTTATTGTTCGTTTTTTTTTCATTAATAATTAATGAATTATTCCATCAAATGTTGCTTTTGTTCAATTATACTCCTTTTTTTACACAAACCAAGCCAAAAGTTACAATAAAAGCCATAATCAAAAATCCGTCAATTTAATAGTTGTCGTAAAACTAGGTATACATTTAACGATGGTAGTTCTGCTGCTAATAAATCGGCGTACGTTCGACTCGGCGGAAATTTTCCGAACAAGTTTTCCAAAGCGAAGTCCGTCAACTCGGTTTTGGGCCAAAGTTAAATTCAGACCCAATTAGGGCGCCGCCCGGCTAACAACACGGCCTATTGCCCGATGGAATTCAAACGTCAAAAGACAAATACCGGAGGACGTCGATGAGTGCTTCCGATCCGCAGGCGCTCTCAGGTATGAAACCGCAAAATTGCATTGCCATCGAGGACCCGGGCGTCCGTGGAATTCGAAACGGTCGAAGCGCGAGTGGTACGACCTTCCACGGATCACTTCCTACCAGTTTGGACTACCATGCTTCACGAGGCCGTGGCTGTGAGCGAAAGCTTGGAACGGAACCCTTGAGATTCTAGGATCCAGTATCTCGGACTGCATGGTCCTTCATAAGCCAAGAATGCGTTCGCGGTTCCATTTCGGGTGTTCCGGATCCTTACTCCTGATCCAAACGAGAATTCGCTCCTTTGCCAGCATCTGATAAGCGGAAGATGACTCCCGAACTCTACCCCGTGCCTTGATGTTGCCTTAGAATTTGCGGTTATGGCCCCCTGAAATTGACAATGCTTAATCCTGCCTGATCCGGCGTCATAACTTCGAGATTGTATTATTGCATTTTTAAGGTAATTATGTAAGAGTAAGGAGACGCCGAGTGTAGGATAGAAATAATCTATCTTAAGAATAATATAGTCGTAGAGACAGACGGCCGCGTCGTTCGCCATAAGAAAATATATGCAAGGCGTATAGAGATTTGAACAGTTAGTCGACCGAGTAGGTAGATGTACCTGCTTTGAAGTAAGTTTATAATGCGCGAGGTTGGCTAAGTGTTAAGTGTCGTAGGCCCTCGAACATATGAAAGTGTGTGTGCGTGTGTGTTTGTGCATGAGAAAATGCGTATCTGAGGCACTGTTTAGGGCACTGCGATTTGGCGGTACAGTCGAATTTGAATAATTTACTTTGAAGAGTCGGGAAGAAGTGCCGAGCTGAAGCCGCTGTAGAAGAAATACATTCTTTTATGTTACGATCAATCTACTGCTTTCCCATCGTTGCTTCTCTGGGCCACTACCTTATGTTATTTGATATTTTTCAGCATTTGCAATTTGCACCAATTATAGCGTGCACCTTTAAAAGTCGATCATCGGATTATCGACTGTTTGAGATTTAAAATGTTTAATAACTTTGGTATAATAGAAGATTCCTTTAGTGTCAATTGTGATATAAAGTGTTCCATGATTTGGTCTGACAAAATCTGAAATGTAATATACAGACCTTTGCGTTTACAATTATTGCTATTCTTTACCGTAAGAATGTAATATTCTTGCGTAGTATCGATACTATATAATAGTAGAATATTATCCATACACTGTAAGATTCAAGAAATCGTGTAATACAGAGTTTGTATTAGATTATCCCAACAGTATCTTCCGTTCTATAAGGAGATAATACGTGCACCATATACTTGTTTCGTATTATTTTATAGAATTTGATATGTAACTAAAAGACGACTCAAGGATAAAGACTATGACGTTAGACAGATTAGGTTTCATGTTTGTATAAACATGACTGGATAAAGCAGCAGCGTGCGTATAGCGGAAATTATTTTTTGGACAGTCTAATATATATGATCGATAAATCGTAACGAACCCTTTTGATAAAGATATGTCTGTTCGAAGGGACGGTAGTCAAGTACCATAGGTGTGGGCAGAAAGTCAAGATTATGAGGCAGCAAGAAGCAGTAAGTGATAGTGAACCGTCGAAAATAAAAAACGAAAGAGCAAGACATAGATAGGGTATAAGAGTAGAAAGATTCAGGACAGAGAATATAGAGGAACACTTTATCTATCCGAGTAATTTGATTTTTATGGTAGGTTGACCAAATGAAATCGTATTCGAGACGTGGCCTGATCAAAGAAATGTTGAGCGTGCGAAGCGTGCAGATGTAAAAAAACGATGTAAGAAACTTATTTCCTTTATATTTTCTAAAAGGTGTTTACTATATTTTCACATTGATCGTAAAAAGAGAGATTACTGAAAAATGATACCCCTAAGCCTCGTATTTTACTAACGGACGATAAAGGAGTACCGCCAAGGATATATGGATTGGTTATACACAAAACCCCACGGTTGGTTATTTCATTATCTTACATGCCAAATTGGTATACTTATTTTTCGCCTGTTATTAGAACACCAGTAAGTAAATTCATGCACATTGTTTTGTAAAAGAATTGTATCATCCATGTATTCGGCGACGTAATCAATTTTTAAGCACATTTGCATGAAGTAAAAAGTTGCCATTTATAAAGATGTCCCGTATGTAGTTAATAAAAATAATGAATAGAAATGGACCTAGATGGGATCCTTGAGCAATCCCAGATGAAACAAATATAATTTTAGAATAACAATCATAGAATCTAACGACTTGATTTTTATTTCTTAAAAAACTAGATATATATGAGCGAAAATTGGCATGGAACCGGAGAGAGTCAAGCTTCGATAAGAGAGTACGATGATTCGCTGTATCAAAACCTTTGCTTAAGTCGGTATAAATAGCATGCACTTTTAATTCTCTCTTGAAATGTATAAAAATATAGCGTTGATACACGAAGCGATTAGTAACTATCAATAACCTATAATAGAGCCATGTTGCTCGTTGGGTATTAGATTTTTACACGGAAAGAAAAGTTTATTGGTAATAATACTTTCGAATATTTTTGACAAAATGCTTTGAATGCTAATAGGATGATACGAAGAGACAGCAGTGTTATCACCATCTATAAATATTGGCATTGCAAGTCACGTCTTCCAGAATGATGGAAAAATATAAAATTTAAGGGATTTATTATATATGATCTACAATAGACGTAAAATGATAAATTTGCATGACTTAAAGGTCAGGATGCCGTCATTGCCTACACCTTTATTTCCGATTAAGGAAGTAATTGCATTCAATACATCGTCAATGCTGATATTAATATCGAAAAGTACCCTATATACCCCGAAAAAACGTTGAATATGTTCTTGTTGGATAAAGACAAATCGAGTCACAAATGTGATTGAGAGTGTCCCCAATCCGATGAATATTAAATTTTCGTTACTGATAATTAAGTTTGCACAGAACATATCGAATACGATTTTCAAGTTGATCCAGAGATTGTGATTTGGTGCGACAAATCTGTTCGTGAAATTTCACAGAATTCCAGATCGTAAGATGTATGTATGTATGTATTTTATTCAACTTTTCTCTTTAGGGTTACAGTCGTTTACAATCCCTTCCTTGATACAATCCAACTATATCCATATTTTTTGCCTTATCGCGTACACTTACATTTCTACCTTACATTCTTCAGTCTTACAACTAATAGTCTTATTCTAAATATCGCCCCCCTTCTCCCTTTGACCGGACACCACCTCTTCCTGACGTCCGTTCATCTTCCATCCCTTTTACTCTCTTCTCTCCCAAAATTTGCGTTTCTCTCCTCTTATTTTTTTCAGTTCCCCCAACTGTCTCTACCCTCCATCGTTTTCCGTTACTTTCCTCCATCATTATCATCCTATCTTCTCCCTCTCCCTTCCCCAGAATACTCCTCACTACCTGCTCCCAACCCCCCTCCAGTTCTTCTATCCTCTGCTCCTCATCGAATCTCCCCCCCCCCCGCCCATATGTCTCCTCATCCTCCTTATACGTCTTGCATTTTTTCTCTTCGCTCTTCTCCCAGTATCACCCTTCCTTTACTTCATTTCCTAACCTCCACCTCGCAATCCTCCTCCATCTACCTCCTTCCTATCTCTCTTTTAGATACTTTGGTATACCTTCGACCTTCACTTCCTTATACCATCCAGATTGTAAGATGCATTCTACCATTATTAGAATCATGGTTGTAAACCTAACAACTGTGGAGGGGGGAGGGGGAAGGGATGCTGTATGAACGACACGTGAACATAACATAATAATAAAGGTTGTCGTTTAATAAAGCCAGCATAAGGTAGCCAGCATGTGATTCTAATGACTCTTCAACGCGTTCTGTGTTTTCGATTCACGGATCTCACATTCTTTTGAGGCCCTCTCGCCCTTTCGAGGACGACGCATTCCTTCGAGACCCTCTTGTCTCCTTGTCGGCATGTCAATCAACACGCCGTTTTCGAGAAACGTCGGTGGCGTTCAGGGAATTGATGACGCGCATAAACAATTCGGTCGCTATGCCTCGCGACTAACACCTTACAGTACATTATGTTGTATGCAAATGTAGTAAGCAATTTGTCAACAAAGGCGGGGTTAAAATGAAATTTATAAGTAAATGTGACGGTTAAAGTGAAATGACACCAGGTACTTAATCTCTGATCCAGTTCGCATATTCTATGCCCTGCGGCGAAATAATGAAAATTAAAGTGATCCGCGTAGCTTTACAGAATTTTCAAATTGAATTAATTCTTTTGCAAATAAAATTTATCCTTTTGTAAATCAAATTCATTCTTTTCCAAATAAAAATCCACCACATATGATATTTAAATAAACATCAAATTATGTTAATTACACAGTAAGAAATAAAAAATTTTAATGTAATTCATGCAATTAGAGAACCTAGTCTACACCGGTTCTCCTGCAGCAGCAGCAGCTGGTAACTTAACATACATATTTATATAATAATTATAATAATGCGTCGATGTAATAGTTTCAACAGAGTGATTAATTACATCTATTAAATTTTGCCGATTTAAAGAATAAGCTAACATATTCCTTGCACGAAACGTGTTTTTCGAAAAGATTTATTAGACAGAGTTCAGCATTGGAGAATATATGATAGAAAAGTAGAATGCGTCTTCTCTGACCAAACAAAATGAACCAAACTTCGAGATTATCGTCTTCCAATTTCTAAAATAATCTTCAAAGAAAATCACAGAGTTCCTGATTTCTTACTACGTAATTAACATTATTTGATGTTTTTTAAACATAATATACATGTAAAAGTACTTGATTTGCAAAAGGATGAATTTGATTCGCAAAAGGGTGAATTTAATTTGAAAAACCTATGAAATATTCAAGATCTAGGGTAGCCTGGCGATACATCTTTAGCGCGTAATCTCGTCGTCTTCGGTCCAGAGGCGTCGTCTTCGTGGAAAAGGAAAGAGCGAGAGAGAGAGAGAGAGGGCGAGAGAGACAGGGCCGGCAGGAAAATATAATGGAGAATATTCGTGGGAGGGCGGAAAAATCCGTTATTGCAACGCACGTAGAGGAAACGTACGTGTCCGTACGTTCCTATTTACTTTATCGAGGATGCGAATCGGCGCCTACGACGGCGCGATTCTGCTCCCCTGTTTCCTCCCCTTCCACCTTTTATCGAGGCACGGGTCCGCCTAGGAAAAGCGGGGCGGCTGGACGTGATCTCCCGTGCATCGTCTCGTTAGTAGGCTGCTTATCCGCTTTTCTCCACCTCGCGCAACGTAGAAATGCCTCCCCATTGTCGCTGATTTTGGCTCCCACGGCCCACGCGGCCTCGGGCCGCGCATGGAGAAGCGCGGTACACACGTGCACGTGCAAACACGCGAAGCGGGATTCCTCACCCTTCGTTCCACGCGACGTGTCCGGACTCCGGAAATCGCCGATTTTCACGCTGCGTTTTCTCTTATTCTGCCTCTCTCTCTCCCACTCTCTCTCTCTCTCTCTCTCTCTCTCTCGCAATTTCTATTTTTCTCTCACTCTTTCCCTTACTCTCACTCATTCTAGACTCGTTGTGTTTATGCAGGAGCTGCCAAAATAAATATCGCACCGTCGTGGAATCGAGGCATGTCTTTCGGACTCATCTCTCCGTCTCCTTGCTTTTGTCTTATTAGCATATGTGGTGCGCGAGAATTTTCGAAGTAAAGGTAATACGTTGGAACAGTGCAGCCTGAGAGGCGAAAGATCGCGCCATAATATATGCAAAGGGCATAAGAATTTCAAGTGTCCTATGCCCTCGAATGCACGAGAGTGTGTATGTGTCTGTGTGACGAAAAATGCACTGTCCAGAGTCTTGTAGAGGCAGTCAGATAAGACAGTCGATCAGGGGCATCGCGTAAAGGCAGTCAGAAAAGTCGAGTAAGAGAGTTAAGAAGTATGTCGTAAAAAAATTAGTTGAGAAGTGCGAGGACCAGATCAATCTTAAATCCCAATTCTCTCTGATTAGCAGTAGTTTCAGCAGTCTTTGTATATCTTTAATGCTTTTTATAATATATAAATATAGATATTAACAACAAAAAACCCATATTTTACTACATATATGTTCTTTTTTAGGCGCTGTAAATCAAATTGACCTGGATCAGATGAAAAGTGAAATGCTTCTACTTCGCCGACTTCAATAGGCGGTTCAAAAGAAAGAGAGACTGTAAGAGATGGAGATAAACGTTATGCAAGCAATCTGTCGTTGTTAAAGAGATGTTATGGAAGAGACAGTCGTGGAAAGAACATGGTTTATTAAAATATATTATTGTTCTCGTTTATGTTCTTCTTTAGTAAAACCTCTTACAAATTCAGTTCAGCTATCATAAACCCATTATTTCTTTCTTAGAGTATGAATTCATGGAAATTGATGAATAAAAGAGATATTTTATTTGATTAAGAGAGAACAAATACTGGAACCTAAAAAGTTTCACTTCTAACGTGCGAGAGTCTCACGCGTATTTTTTTTATTTCAATTATGAACATTCATTTATTGTTGTTGTATCGTAACGTGCAATTGTTACGGTATTATAGAGAGTAGAAACAATATGTATGAACGTGCATACCCGTGTTTGTCTTTCAAACCTTTCAAGGAAAACTTCCTCATAGTGAGAAAAATACGCTTTAATTTTTATTTGGTTACGTTTTATTTTTATTTACTTGTTACTCGCAGGACATTCTTGTAGTAAAGGTATTAATAGTTTACGGTTTAAACATTTTTGCCGTTTTGCTCCACAAATTTACATTGCATACAAGTTTCATTGTCAAATACATGTGTGGTTTGTGTTCTCATGTTTTGTATACCAACTTTCAGAGTGTATGTACAAGCAAGATGTGTATGGAGAGTGCTTATAAAGTCAATAAGGACGAAAATAGCAGTCAATCCTTCGCGGGCCTTTAAATCCAGTTAGCAAAGTAAATATAATAACACGAGATCTCATATTTTCCAGAATTTCTCTTAGTGCAGTCGTTGCTTTTTTTTTCTAAAAAAAAAACTCAGCTGCTGACGCTATTTATTATTGCAGTACTGGTTTACAGCTAACTACTAATATTTTTCTTATCTGCGACGCGAAAGTGAATGTTAACGATGTTTGCAACGAGAAAAAGACTTTCGTTTTTTTTCGGCTAACGTGTCACTCGCAAATGACGTACAAAGGTCAAAACCTCAACAGAGGTGCCAGAATGGCAGTCGTCACGCCGATGTGCAGTTAAAAACGCGAACGCGTACAACTTCATGTGGCATTCAAATGGAAAATAAAATCATTATTCGCGCATACTTGTTGAATTATTGCTAATTTCGTGTTTTATAAAAAAATAAATGATTTATGCATTGGGGGACATAGGAGGTCCTCATTGAGCTATGCACATACGTATACAGACGGACCCTTTAATTTGTTCCGCGACCCCATAAGGGGGGCAAGAAGAAGCTGGAATGCGACCGTGGCGGTATCAGGCGGCACAGACCGGCCAGATCTGATTTATCGACTCTACGATCAACATGCGCGCGATATATAAACTGCGCAGAAACTTATAATCATGATCGGTGTAATACATATCGATATATTTAGTCGCATTATTCATAACAACAGGCAAATTTAATATTACGGAATCTACTACAAATTATTGCCGGTATGAGAAGATGGAAAAGAAGGGTATTAGCACTAAAAATTAAAAAAATGTCCTTTAAGGAGAAACTTTTGCATTCGAGTTGTTTTAGGCGTCAGAAACGAAAGTGACTTTGCTGATATTTTTAGACCGCACGAAAAAAAAACCAAACTCAGGAATTATCAAAGACGACCTTCTTTCTGGCACAGCAAATCAAACAGCACGCATCCGAGCGTGAAAAAATCAAAATCAAATGGCATGTGCATCGCGAGCGTGAAAAAGAAATTAGGATTCGTGAAGGTATCGCGAGTAATATTCGGTGAAATATGAATTGCGGGTAATGTACAAACATTGACTTGGCACAAGGCGTCTGTTGACAAAACGAATCTTTTCGATTTTGAACGACCTCAGATGTCGGCCCCACCACTCGCGAAGTATCAACCCAAACCCGGCGAAGTATCAACAGCCCTTCCTTTCCTCATTTATTGTATTTTCTTGTGTGTCTCACCCCTCCCTTGCCCCCTCGATTGAAATATTAATAACTCGCTTTTTCCTTTACTAGCTTTCAGCTTTAGGAGGAAGAAGAGAGAAGAACAAAGCTAGTATTAAGTTCTTAACATTAACTACACGTTAAGGTGTAGGTGTGGACGGATGAGTGGATCTAGTTTAAGGCGTGGTATGCGAGCTTTCAAACGTAAGCAGTACAATTCTCTTTAACTTTCGAGTCTGGTTTGTTTTGCGCTCAATTTGTCGGAGCATAGAGTTCCGAATTCTTTCAGAGGCCCAGGGTATTCTTGCGGTACTGCGCGTTCTTCCAACGCTTTTTAGATGGTCATGTTCAGGGGAATGGCGTCGCAGGGTTGGTTCAGTCACGCCTGATCCAGCGTGCGCTTCGCTTGGTTTACCACTCTCAGCCGTGGCCTTCTTTGTTGTACTCGTGAGAACCCCTGGTGCTCTTGGTAAGACTTCGTCGCATCGCGATTTTCTCGTTTCGTCTCTTTATTCACCCCTCTTTCATCGTTTTTTCACTACTTACGCGCTTGAAAGCCGGATGAATGATGGAATGGATCGAATGCTTAGTATATTCTCGTAAGATGGAATGAGTGGGTTTAGTTTAGTTGCGTGCGTAGAATGGTGGGATGGGTGAGGGGTATCTATTCGCAGTAACCTTCACGTGGTGAGACCTGGGCAATCAGTATTCCTCGCGATTGAGGTATGTTCTCAAGATCGCGAAGAATAGCGAGCTAATAGCTACGAAACTTTGTAAAATTTGTTTCGACATATTTGTCACGTACGAAAATTGTACATAGAGTTGCGAATTACTGAACGATAAATTCAGAGTTTCTCCAAAGACACAGTTGTATGTTCTTAAATCTGGGTACTTAAATACACTCCAAATTCACTTTTCTCTGTATTGCATAACCCTAGAAAAAAATTTGCAATAAAATGTTATACATTTTAAATAAAAACTTTGCATGGACAAAAAGTATTTCGTGTTTGAACAATTGGCGAAGCACTTTTCTCCTTGAAGGACATTTTTGCAATGTTTAAAACTAATATCCTCCTTTTCCATCTTCTCATACTGGCAATAATTTGTAGTAGATTCCGTAATATTAAATTTGCCTGTTGTTATGAATAATGCGACTAAATATATCGATATGTATTACACCGACCATGATGATAAGTTTCTGCGTAGTTTGTAGATCGCGCACACGTCGATCGTATAGTCGATAAATCAGATCCAGCCGATGCCTGCTGCTTGGTACGTCCACAGCGGTATTCTAGCTTCGACTTGCTCCCCTTCAGAGGTCAAGGAACAAATTAATAATTCCGAGCGTACACACGGATCCATTAATTTGTTCCTTATCCCCTGTACAGACGGACCCATTACCCCTCAAGAGCGGTAAGGAGAAGTTAGAATACGATCCTGGCGGTGTTAGGCGGTTGGGGCCAATCGGCTCAGATTTATAGACTCTGTGATCGACACGCGCGCTATTCACAAACTGCGCAGGAACGTATAATTATGGTTTTTACAATACACATTGACATATTTAATTGTATTATTCATAGAAACGTGGAAATACAACATTATAGAGCCTAATATAACTTATTGATAGTCTAAGAAGGTGGGAAAAGAACGAAATATCTTTTAAAATTGGAAAAATGTCCTACAAGAAGAAACTTGTACATACAGAATTAATACCTCTAAACTGAAGGATTGTCTATCGAATAGTATTACAGTGTCGATTCATAGAATTCCTTGATAAGATTCTTGGCTACCTTTAGATCGAGGGATCGCCTATCGGTGTGTATTCGCGTGATGTCCGACTAGAAGTTCCTGTTCGTTGGAAGGATGTTGACTATTTAACTGGCATTGAAAATGGTGGAGCGGTCCTGCAAGGGTAAGGCCGATGGTCCCTTGAAACGTTTTTCGCGTTTGTTAATTAACTTTTACCTGAGCAAGCATTTGTTCGCCAGATGTTTTATGGTTATTTTGATCAGGTCTTTGCCTGGTCACCCTTTGCTTGAGTTTTGTACAGAGTAATAAAACATCTGGTGACCACTCGCTCAGGTATACCTCACCGTTAATGTCCCAAGCAGTAAAATATAAATTTATTTATACCAATATTCTCATTTTCATCATTTTCTTCTACTTCACTACCATTAGAAATTTCTAATTGCCTCACTCGCTATCAATGAAACTATGTCCTTATCAGAATCACTATCAACGTTATCAGTTTCCAAATCAAAATCAGTATTCAGAGTCAAAACAAAACTCGTCGTCGCTACTTTCAATTTCACGGTACACTTCTTTCGGCAACTTTCTTTTTGCCATTTTAGAGCATTATTTTTAAAACATCTTGAGAAACAAGAATGCCTAATTACACTTAAACACAGTTTATAAATTATTATTTACTTATATTTATTAGTATTAGTATATATTTATTAGTCTTGCATGGCGAGTGAGAGGCGACAATCTTTATTCATATTAGCTTTCTTTATTTCCAATCAATAGAAACACCATATTGGTTCGTGAATAAGCTCCTTAGCGGTTTACGTTCTTCTACAGGAAGTGTAAACTTATATACCTTCAATAGAGACGAAGATAAAACGAATACAAGTGTCGCTGAGAACAGACACACGACTCGAACACTAAAAAAGCTTTGGTGGCTGAGAGTAGACATACGATCGCAAAGGGTTGAATATTATTGAACTTGTGGGTAACATCTGAATATGACGCATTAAATCGTGCGGTAAAGGGTTAAGTGGGGAGGAAAAGGCGGTGGAGAAAAGAAACGCGACACGCATTGCTAGCAATGAGTCGATGAGGGCGGGAAGGATGCGAAACCAACGACTGGGCGCCTCCGGCGTTCCTCGAAAGCGAGGAGAAACGTCTAACGCCATAGTGGCATTTGCATACTTGGGTATTCATGCAGGGAAAGCTTTCGTCGGCGCATTACACGATCCGGGATTGTTGCGCGCATACGCGACAGTACTCGTGAACTAACTGCGAGAGCGGCAAGAGATGATGGGTACATTGTTAATGTAAGTAGGTGTGTAGACAGAGTACCGTGCTACAGTAGAAGGGAGCTGGAAATGCAGTTCTGGTGATTTGACGAGGCATACGGTATCATCCATCCACGGTTTAACCCCCTGGGGGCAATAAGGGTAGGAGAAAAGGACATTGTATACTTAACACATTGACAGCTGGCGACCTAAGAGGACATTTATAGCCTGAACGCCGGCAATGTATCGGCCACTTAAACCCCAAACGCCGGCCATATTCGCTTGTTTCTGATTACTGAATAGCCAAAAAAAATATTTGAAACATTATATATTTTCGTAAAATAGTACATTTTATTTGCGTATTCGTCATATACAATTTAATGGTAATTAAAAATATAAACAAAATCCGCGTTTTCGCCGGGCCGGTGCTCAAGCGACAGACCTCGAAATCCACGAGTCACGGGGCCGGTTGTCAATGTGTTTAAACATTGTATGTATGAATAGTATCCGTCAGACTTGTAGGGTACTATTTGTGAGGTGTAAAGGTAATCGCGGTTTTTCTTGTTAGAAGTAATGGTTAAAACAGCGATTACTTTTCCACCAGCTCACAGTTAATACATTCGATAATATTTATTTATATTAATGTTAAAATTGAGCTTAGAAACTTATGGAGGTATATAAATCCGAGGTTTTTAACTTGAAATGACCAACTGTTTAGCTGATCGAGCAGATTTAGGCAATCTGTAACTTCTGCATAATTCAATAAAGTGAATGTTTAAGGTGCATAAGAACTGCGAGTTTGGTTTGAATGAAGCTTGTAGTCAGGTCAATTCTTAGAGCTAATATCGTATAAACGATCTTTGTTAAAATGATTTTCAAAGTAGATCCTCATTTAAGGTAAGTTTATGCTGGCAGATCAGTGAGTATCAAGGCCGGAGGAACATAGTTCTCTTATCCACCAAATTATATATTATTCATTTCTGTGCAGCTAGTCAGTATTTTTATTAACAAATTGTATTTTATAAGTATAAATATTATTATTCTGCTTTCTAGTCAATATGTTACATTTTATATGTATACCGATATTTTGTTATAGATATTTTCAAATGACTGATAATAGATGTTTAAGAACCCAGTGCATATTACGGTACATTTTTCGGCTTAATCTTTTTAATGTTAGAGGATAGGCTCTTCCGCACATGATTGCACGCATAGATGCATTTTATCTTAATCAAAATAATCCGAATAAAATTACGTACACACACACACATACAATGTACGTCTTGCATATTAAATTAAATAAGTGAATAAACTTAGCATCCAGAAAAAACAAGCAATAAATCTCATATACTTAAAACCAAGTGAAGTATTTCCGGCTTTATCCCTCTCCCTCGACATTTATAAGATTTTATTTTGGTAAAAATGTACTTTATTCCGCCAGTGCAAAAATACATTAATCACTGCATTTGTAAATGTGCGAAGAAAAATATATGCTATTTGTTGGAATAACACACTGTTTCTTTGAAATGATTGAATTAATAAACTACGATTATTTATAACTTTTAATGAAGAGATTGTACAAAATATCTTGTTACATTTTTACATGTTCCTTGCGGATCGACAATCGTCAACTGTCAATTTTTGCATCGCTCATTCAGTCACAAGTTATAATAATGCTCTACAGATGTCATTATGTGCTTATTGAAATATAAATTTACTCATATTCCAATACTATTCATTCTGCAACTATCACTATGTGTGCGTTGTAGATCACGTCCATCACGTTCCTAGCAACCTCTGTTTTTCTCCTTCTCGAACAAGGCTAGCGCGAACTCGGTCAAAATTATCCCTGAGCTGAAACATTACCGTTTAGTTGCTTTTTAGTAGCCCTTTAAAACATTGTATACGGGTAACGTACTTTTCGGCTTTTCGCCGTGTATCACTGAAGCGCGGGTCAAGAAGAAATACGTATTTAGTAGATTTGTGCTAGAGAGCGCGTATCGTATAAAGACGATGGGCATTTTTTGTATGGTATTTGTGTTGCTAGGCAACGCTTTGCACTGTTTCTTGCCAGAAGTTTTGTTTCTCGAGTTATTCGGACTTTGGCTAAGTTATTTGGTCTTCTGTCGAGTTACTAGCTTCAGAAGATACAAGTCATGTTTTGTAAATTTGTTAAATCTAAACTGCTAATTTTTTTTTGTTACGATAAGTATAGAGTATAGATTCAAACGTAAAAAAAAGTTTTGTTCAGAAACACGAAGCAATTTTCTGAATGAACTTCCGCGAGATTCACGAAAAAACGTCCGTTACACGCGTAGATCCTCGGCGAAGTGTACTCGCATGTCACGTGTTAGAAAATTTTCCAGTACATCAGCAAGTCAAAAAATTTGAATTTATGAATGTTTGGCACACCACATAAAGAAAGTTGGCCTTCCATTGGCCCGGATTACAGACACTATTAAAAGTTTGATTAATATCTGAATGATATGATAATTGACTAATATCTGAATCTAACCAACTCAGTAATTTTTCCAAACTTTACACCTACTTCCCTTATAAATTGACCAATTATCTGCGGCATAATCATAGTTAAACGTGTTACAGATATGAAAGACATTTTTACATTCAATTTCATTGAAGTTAGGAAGAACCGATTTCGAAATTTTCCTTACCAGTGGCTCTAACGGAGAATCAAGTAACCAGTCTCAATGAACGAATGCGTCCATGAAGCCGGTTCAAAGGATCGCGGGATGGAACTTTCATTAACCTTTCGTCACTTCTCCGCGATATTGTCAATCGACTCGACGACGTTGCAAATCAAATAAGATCGCTCGTTTATTTCTCTCTTTCCACCGATGTACGAGCGGCCTGCCCTCTTTGCGCCCTAGCCCCCGTCGAGCCGGATAATTGCTTCGATTATTTACAAGATTTTCTCCCTGCAGATTAAAGCGATACCGGCGCTCTCCCCGTGGAGCGATACTCCGCCCGAAGGAACCCTCTTCCTCCACCTCCTCGGCTCCTCGCACCCCCTTCGCCGTGCCGTTCCTTCGAGGCCTAATCCGATTATGGTGGAACGAAGTGTCCGTTCGGGTGTAACTTCGCGATAATGGATATTGCTATTCAAAGTATTTCTCCCGTTAAATGATGTTCTCCCCGGAATCGTCTGAGGGCACCGATTTTGCGGTTCGTCGTGCCGCTTAATTTTTTTCCCCTCGCCACGCTCTCGATCTTGGATCATCGTGAAATATTGCCCGGCTTCGTTTCACGGAACGGAGTTTTGGGGGCTCGTTCTTTGTTCGAGTACGTATACACTGTTTGATCGAATGATAGCCAGATTACGTGTATCTTTTTATACGGACTGCCTCTGATCAACGGTATTGAAATAATGCGGCTGTGAGATAAGTCTGAAATGGATATTTTGTGATAGGGTACTTGAAAAGGGAAAGGGTATCTTGATGGGTATCTGTTTACGACGCACGTGACTACGGGTAATCTGCTGGACTTGTTGAGAAAGCTCATGTTGAGAACAAACTATGGTGGAGCTCCAAATATAATTTAAGATCGATATATAACCGATCAAAAGGATTGAATCAAGTAGTTGTGGAAGAACTGATTATTAATTGCATCTTTTCAGCGCTTTAATACACTTCTTCAGAGTTGTGAAATGGTTTTTTTCAGGACTATGACACGGTTCTTGATTGAACTACAATTTATTTGACATTGGAACAATTTGTCAAGCAATTCATTTAAATATTAAAGGACATTTTTTCCGTTTTATAAAATAACTCGTTCTTTTCCTGCCTTCTTGGACTGGCTATATGTTATATTCGGCTCTATAATGTTGTACTTGCACGTTTCTATGAATAATACTATTAAATATGTCAATATCTATTGTAAAAACCATAGTTATACATTTCTGCGCAGATTGTAAATAGCGCGCTTGTCGATCATGGAGTCTATAAATCTGAAGCAATTGATTCCAGCCGCCTGACACCGCCACGGTCGTATTCCAACTTTTGCTTGCTCTCCATCAGAGGTCACGGAACAAATTAATGATTCAGTGTGTAACCAAAGAAACATATTGTATTCTCAAACAAATGCTGCACGCGGCTAACGAAAGTCATTGTAATCTCAGAGATCACGACTGTGCTGATAGTGAGTTAGAAATACGTTTCAGTTATGTACACATATATGTACACGCGGAATCATTAATGATACATTCACTAGTTCTGGTATTACCGAGCGGACTAATTGCGTACGTATAATTTTTAATTCTCCATCTGGTTTTATTCGAGTAGTTGTCGTATGGGAGCAATAATTTTGTCCACTGATGCGTGGCTGGAAAATTAAAGGACAAATAATATATAATTGAAATATTGAAATAATTGAAATTGCAAGTAAATATGAAATATTAAATTGAAGGTGATGAGCTAATCGGTAATATTAGGAAAAGGATTAGAAAAAAATTGGACACTGGGTGTAACTGGATCGGGAATCGCACCCGGGTCTTTTATTTGCCGGACGACTGCTCTACTTCTAAGTTACCCAGGTCCTACGGGCAAATTCTTTTCTGATTGCTTTATATATTCAAATTCGGAATCACTAATTTGTTAAAAAGTCACGGAATCATTCATTTGTTCCCTGACAACCGAAGGGAAGCAAGAAGAAGCTGATATATGACCGTCGAGGTGCCATCGAAGTCCCTGCCGTCAAGGGATCTGATTTATCGACTGTACGATCGACATGCGCGCGATTTACAAACTGCGCAGAAACTTATAATTATGGTTGATGTAATATATATCGATACATTTAGTTGCACTGTTCATAGAAGCACACGAATATAATTTTACGGAACGTAATGTAAGTTATAGGCGGTATAAGGAGATGGAAAAGGAGGGTATCAGCTTTAAAAATTGAAAAAATGAAAAAAGAATTCAAGAAGAAACTTTTGTACCTAAGTGAAACTTTGCACGGACAAAAACTGTTTTGTGTTTGAACAATTGTCGAAGCAACTGATGTTATGAAATCGTACGAAACAACTCACACGCACAAGTTCTATAACACTTCTATAACACATGTATAGAACGGATCACTCTCAACATACGGTTTGGTTCTCATTCTTAGCAAGGAACGTGATATAACTGTGAGTTTCTTTACGCATTTTTAAATGATTACTTTATAGAATTTTCCACTAGGATAAATGAAAACAATACCCAAAAATATTGAGTAGAAAATTCGAATATTATTCACCTTTTGCACTTCGTTATCGCCGCTGCTGCGACGCGGCACAGACACGGTCGGGTAAAGGAAAAACATTTAACGAGATCAAAAATGTTTATTTTTCGTATTCTTACATATTGTTATTCTTTATATTGTAATTATGTTAATAAAACACACCTTTAAAATGTGTACGAACTTTTTTTCATGACAAGACAGGATCTTTAACCTTTCTAAGAAACTCGCTCGCAACACTGTAAATACTTGCAGAGCACATACTAATACGTTCATAGATGATAGCGACTGATGAATACGCGAGAGAGAGCAAAGGCGATCGGTCAGTTTACCTTCGAAGTCGGCGAACTATGATCCTTCCAGCAGGTCGATAATCGATCGCCGTTTCAAAGATTCACGCAGGATTATATCCCTCGCTAGCTTTGGAAATCTCGGCCCGTGGTAAGTGCCACTTGACATTGAATTATGAATGCTGTGCGTCGAGAGGAAGGCATAACGAGGGGTCGAAAGTGTCAAGAGGGTGACGGTGCGAGACGGAGCGTGCCGCAACCGATACCACATCCTGGGTATTATAAGTTTAGTCGAATCCTTCGTGGGAATGGGCGGGCTGCGCCTGCGAGACTCACCTCTGCATTACTACTAGCTCGTCCCAAGTGTAATCTCTAAGCTCCTAAAAGGTACTCGCCCCTTTCAGCCCATCCGCTCCTTCACACTCCGCCTGCGCCTTCTCCTACGGTTACCATAGACCTCGAACTTAACATTCATCAGCCAATCGCAACTCGCACGCTCCTGTGAAAACCAGCCTCAGATGTAAAGAAGTGACCGGCATTGTTGTGTCCCCTATGACACAGCCTTCTACCTCAGCATGTAATCAAGGAATAGGGGCTTTTTATGTATATTAAGCCTTAGCGAACGAATGCCGCCATATTCACGACGTTATAAGTATTTCAAGAAAATCGAATGCCGCCATACAAGCGGCATGACGTGATATTCCTGCATATATACATCGATTCGTTTATTTTAACTTTCATTGTTCTTGTGTAATTTTCACTTCGGTATTTTCTTGTATGGACATATCTGTTTATATAATACCTATTGTTATTGAATATTAATTATGCACTTTTTCTCGCTCTAGTAATAATGTAATTAATTTGTTAAAATTCCGTCGATCTACTGGTCGCTGTTCTAGAAAAATGAGTGAGTTCGTTAAGAGTTAATAATTTATACGAGATTAATGTACAAATGATTTTGAAATTGATTTATACAAGATTCGTTATGTCTTTGAACTGATAATTCTTTTGCTCTGTTTTTAAAATGTTTACGTACTCTGTATAACAAGAAATAGTAATGAGTATATTTGCCAGAAATTAGTATATGGAGAATATATGTAACTGATATAAAACTGAATTAAATTGTATGAAAGCTAGTTCTTTTTCGTTTGTTAAAAATTTATCATTTTATTCCAGAAGTTCATAGACAGGGTAAATCCGATTTGAACATTTTTCGTTTATTTTTATGAAATAGAATAAAAAATTGGTGATATGAAAAAATATTAGTGTAAAAGACATAAAATGCTACTCCTAATCATCTTGCTTAGTTCACTGAATAATGGTTGATGCAACCATTAGTGAAACAGAAATTGAAATTGGTTTTTAAAAAGGATATAGTTTACACGAAGGTACGACATGTTACAGCACCTAGCAAAGCAAGCACCAATGTCTTAATTCCTTCCGAATATTATTTTTCAAACAGTACAAATACCTTCTTGAAAGATTTGTTCTTGAATGAGGGATGTATGTTTAGAAATACACACAGGCACGAGAAGATTAAAGACCTCCAAAAGTAGCATAAGGTTTATTATTATCCATTTTCTTATTCCCGTTTGGTCTTTTCTATGAGTTTAATCCTTTGTGAACGTATTCAATTTATGCATAGGTGTCATGCTGATCGGAATTGATTTCCGTTGAACGAACAGTAATACACAATATGCAAGATTATGAAGGAGCGACAAACTTAATCAATTCTTTCGTAAATTTTAGATATATGTTTACACAACGATATGTTTTAATTTAATGTTTTTGTATAAAAATTATATTTTATAGTTCCCCATTGTGTAGTACCTTTTAAAGCAGTCTATTATGAAGAACTGGTTTTTGAAAACATGTGTCGCAAAAATAATTAGTTTAGCGTCTTCCGTGCTTGATTTTTCTGTTTGAACATACTGAACGATCTTTACTCTTTACATCTTCACAGTGTCGCAATATATGTAGTTTGCAATTAAGCTTTTCTTGTTTATCCGAGGACGATGGTCTTCTTGATTTTGAAGATACTTCTTCACGAAAATCACCTACAAGTTGTTCCACCAATTTCTTAACAAACATAAAACATGATATAGATGTCCTGTGTTCTCTTCTAGATGACACCTTATATAAAATGAAGCTATCGATTGTGCATACCCCTAATCCTCAGAAAAAATTTCTCTCCACCACTCATATGATTTTCTTATAAAACAATATGAACTTGCTAACTGGTCACCTTTATCGACACCTCCCCCTACGTAAATTAGTGATCACTCAACGGTGTTACAATAAGCAGCTGTTGTAATACGATTAGAAATAACAAATTGTTCGTAACATTTAGTTAGCAATAATAGAATATGTTCGTTCTTAAGTTAGTGCTTTGAAAAAATGAAATTGATATAAGGTTTATGCGATGGAAGATAATAACTTTGCTAACGAGGGACAAACAAGAAGAGGAAAAAGCATCGTGGCCTAATCCGTGTCCATTTATTATACTAATACCATCTGTCTTCTACGATTTTGTCTCGACCTATCGTTAGAGCTGGAAGTAAAATTACTTTTTTGGATACGTTAGTCGTTGGTCTCATGTTGCTATTTTTTTTTAATATACCTGAAATTCTCCAAGCTTTGTACATATTTTTTCGTAATTGGCTAACCATCTATAACTAAAATAATGGTTATGTTTGCGAATATAGATCGTTTAAGCTGCTCAATTTTATTTTAATCAATGAAATTTAATTTAAATTAAGGCTAAAAGTGAATAAACTTTTCTTATCATTTTCGAAATTTGTAAACTGCATTCCGTTTATGAACATTATTATGGTATTTTATCAAGGTTTAATATTATTCTTCTAAGAAATATTCAAAGTTAACTTTAATAACGTTGAATAATGGATATTTTATATCTGCATCTGATTAGTCTTATAAAAAAAGAAAATATTATAGAAAGCTCAAGAGCAGGTTACAGTGCCTAAATATCATAAGTATTTAACACCCTTTATTTAAAATTGGACTGTCGAGAATATTGTTTATTTTGATGTTTCTAAAAATCTATCCAGCGAGCAAACTGTCTGGTTGCGTAGAACGGTCATCTGTCTTGAGTAGGAATTTTGTTTATGTTTAGCTTCTACACTCTTGACCCCGTGATATACAATGACGAGCAGAGGTCGTTATTCTTTTCATGTGTCATTGTAGATTTCGACCTTTTTTCACCTTTCCAACGATAACAAAATTGCATCCATAAATCAGTAAATCAGAAAGAAGCACATTGAAAGCAGTTTCCTCGACATATACTTCGGCTAATAAAAAGGAAGATTCTACAGAGATGTCGTGTATGCATAGAAAATAATATAAGAAGCGAAATAACTTGCCAATACAAAAAATGTCTGGTTCCTCTATATACTCCAAAATGTTTTGAAATGTTTCGTACTTTAAAGAACTACTAAATTATTATTTTATAATATTATTCAACTGTGCTCCATTAACATTATATACCAACCCGAATAACGGATGTATAACGATCCAAATTTCAAAGTAAAACCTCTTTCTAAGCTTGCACATAACCGTTCAGTTGAGCCAAATTAAATGGTATTTTTTGGACGCGTCAAATTCAGTTTTATTTCTATAATACGTCAAGGGGTTAACGGCAATTAGAAGGGTGCATGTTTACGCAACAACTATCTTAACCGGATGTTAAAGAACGACAGGCGACACGGTTCTCTGTTTAAACACTATAAAATATTGGTGGATTGGCGCGCGGCTTACGTAACGGTGCGCGAGTTGCGTACGCTTTTGTGCGTACTAGGTGGCTTTTTTATTGCACGCGAAAGGGTGAACGCGGCTATCAATTATTGCCGCGATCGAAGCAATCAAACGTAAGCGGCGCTGCAGCATGTATATGATATTCCGTATCGTAGGGTGTGCCTACCCGATCCCTGCTGGATGGCAAAATTTTCAGGCGCATAATGGCCGATTGCGTAAAGCAATTTCGCGGCTCATTGCCGATGAAAGGCATCGTTCCCCCCAATAGTACCCTCCTCTCACCCTTTTGCTCGTATCGCAGATTCGATGCGCCGAGATCCAATGATTTTTTTCTGGGATATTTAGCCCATCTAGGATAAAAAAAATATCGAATTATCACTTGCAGAAGTTTCACCATTTTTTTGGTGATCATACGCGCACGCCGTCAGTTTTGGATTCGCTTTTTTTAATCACATGTTTTGAATCCTGGGATAAAGATAGCTTTATTTTCTGTTTTCATTCTCACCTTTAACAGTCTGCTTTTAGTGTTAGAAAGAACAACCTTCACTAATCAGCGATTTGAGATATGACGATTACAATTAGTTTATCATATTTCAATCGCTACGAGTCGTTGATCTAGATTTTAATATACTTAAATTTGTTTTTGTTAAAAATATATTCTGGTAAATTTTAGTAAATATTTGAATTATTGTAGGTTATATTTTGAAATTATTTGCTTTAAAATTCTTTATTTGTTTGCATGAACTATTTACTACTTTTTACTACGTTGGTCATTTAAATACTTATTCTTAAGATATATTTGAATAGACGTTATAGTCCAAATTAAGATATATACAAACAAGTATTTTTCTTTCTTAAAAATAAAATGTAACATTTTTCTGGTCAATAATTATTCCGACTGTTTCTACTACATTCACTTCACACAAATATTTTGTTCCTACACATTCACACAAAATATTTTAAACGTGAAATTGTTTGCTCTTAATATTGCTTATTCTTATTAATAGCTTTTAAGATCACCAGTATTTATTTCGTATTTATCATTAATGTATATTCAATAAATGATAATTGTAGTTTTACATGTAGAAGAGAAAGAAAATTTGGTACTGGTATAATGTATACTCTACCAACAACAATGATAATTACCACATGTGCAGTTCACCCAAAATAAATTTCTCGTCACCGGATTTATACTCTTTTAAAACTCATTTATCTATTGCTAAAATTATAATAGTATATTGTACTAAATACATAACGCACAACACTATATCAAATATGATCATGAAACGCACATTATACCAGCGCCAAAAATTTTGTGTTTTATGAACGTTTAATATAACCATTTTTCAAACCGTTCCTGATGTAACGTTAACTGTTTTATGCGCTATTAATGATTTTTTCGTCGTCTTACAATATTTTACCTGCATTTTTTTTGTTTTTCACAGTATTTAGTACAAATATTTAGTGATTTAGGACTTGGAAAGAATTGCATTTTATTTATAGATTTTCTTTCTACATATACCTTTTTATTTATGAAAATTAAATGCAGTACATGTCTTAATTGTGAAAATTATGGTTAATAACTTAAAACGGTACTTACAAATAACCTTCTGTAAATTAGGCATTAAATATTTCTGATCTTTTGAGCATCGTAATGATCACAGCCAAATGACATAATCATGTCCTGGTTTAGTCACATCGAGTATACAATTATGTTACGTATTAGTGACCACTAATCTACACACTCTAGTAGCGATTATCCTAATCGATATTATAGTGCTCGAAAGATCAGAAATATTTAATACCAGAATTACCAATGGCAAGGACTTGAGAAGTTGTATATGAGACGAGCCAGGTTTTTATACTGTAGTGTCTGTCTGGGATAGAGACAATATACGCGCTGTTTAGAAATGAGGGAAAATCGCTAAATATATAAGGGAGGAATGACTGAATCCTGTTTTTTTTTTTATCGCGAGTATAAATATATATATTTAAGATATTATCCTGATACTGACATTTTGATATAATATACTATCACCACTCACGTTTCGGTTACTATTAGTAACCCTTCTCAAAGCCTTATTAATAACGAAACTTTACAAACTGAGTGAACTGTTGCCCTTTTGAGGTTAGTTATTGCATAGATTCTTTCTGTTTTTTATTTCCCTTCTTTTTTTTTTTACCATGTTCGTAGGCAATTAGCTAGGTTTTCAGCAAGTGAAACATATGGTCTCGATTATGGCTTCTATTCCACTCCAAAGACGGTTACAGAAAGATACGGTGTTTATAAATGTTTACCCTGATAACAAAACAATGTAACTCTTAATCAGTAAATGAAACACGCGTTATACCACATATGTCTCTACTCAATCAGTTTTGAACCTTATATAAACATTTAATACAGGTAATACGCTTCAACATTTATGTCACTTCAACCTTATGTCACTTGCACCTCTGGTAACACGCAAAATATCGAACCTTTATTCAATCTTTAGTCACATATTCTACAACATGTCTAGTGTGATTGTGCTAATGGCAACTCTGATGCGTTGTTGTAAGGTCACAATGTTAAGAACTGCTGTTTTGTACACAATATCTTTCACATACCTATAATGAAATAAATCTAAGGGGGTAATATCAAGTGATCTCGAGGACCATGGAATTGGGCTGTCTCTGCCATGACATTAGATACTTGACAATGCTTGACATTGATGAACTTGACATCAGGTGCTTTCCTTCCATGATGGGACCTAAACCTACGCTGCACAGTAATCGGTAATTTGGTTTCTGCTCTCCACAAAATATACGGAGCATTCTTTTGGAGAGAAGCCATTTTTACGATATAGCTCACCCAGCAATCCTTGTGACGATAAATAACAAACAAATTTGATATAAAAAGCAATACATTAAATAATAACAAACGATAATAAAAAAACAAACGTTACCATCATAAATATAATTGATATATAATCTTTAAATTAGGGTAAATATTTATGCACACCCTGTATTTTGCGAAAACTGACAAAGAGTGTTTTAAAAAGTTGGAGACACTAAGGAAAATGTAGCTAAGAGATACATGAAAAGTGAAGAACTACGACGATCCTCATTTATTACTAATAGTTTCAATGGTTTTTACAATAAATTTTAGATATAAGATATGTATATATAAACATTTTATACATTTTGGCTTATCAACATAGACTTTCTATCAATATAGATTTTTAAAGTTTTAAGATTGTGTGAAATAAACATCATTAATTTACCACGTATATTTGTTTACAAAAACGGTGGGTGTGACCCACCAATATGTGCCTTTGATGGCAAAATGACTAATCTCAATCCTATGAGTTTTAGTATTCAAGTATTCGCTTGGAAAGTGTAATTTTAAAATATGTTTTTTTCTCTATTTTGATCTTTTAAAGCATCGGTTTTACGAACTAAGCTTTGACGTTCAGTATTATTTATCTGTTTCCATCTTATGTACCATCACTTGGCACTTGAATTATTTATGAAAAGGTAATGGCTATATTGTTTTAAAAAAACTTTTATAGAGGATGAAACCATCAGCATCATTTGTAACATGACCAATATCAGGCCCACTTTTTTTTTAATTTATTTTTTGGCGCCGACTGCTTGAGATCATTCGGCCTAGCGTTTAAGGTGGGTTCCGAACCACCGGAGCTACGGTATACATATCACATAGAAAAACCAGAGGTGATGGGCGGGATTCGAACCTGGGTCTGCCGCGTGGCAGTCTGAGCCTCTATCATCCACTACACTTGGTGTAATACACCACCGTAGCTCCCGGGCCCACTTTGTTATTGTATTAGGCGACATTGATGCGTGTGACCGGCGTATATATATTTGTGTGAGGTGAAGGAATAATGAGTGACTAATTATTAGACAGGAATCAGGAAGTGGAAGAATAGGACGCAGGGTGGGAAAGTTTAAACCTGTAGTTAATAATAGAATTAAATATGTCAATGTGTATTGTAACAACCATAATTATACATTTCTGCGTAGTTTGTAAATAGCGCGCATGTCGATCAGAGTCTATAAATCTGGGCCGATTTGCCCCAGCCGCCTGACACCGCCACGGCAGCGAATGACCATAGATGTTAAAGCTGTCCATCGCTAACTAACTAACACCGCCACGGTCGTATTCTAGCTTCTCCGTGCCCTCCTTAAGGGGTCCAGGAACAAATTAATGGGCCCGTCTGGACTAGTATACATCTCTATATCAGCCGTCAAGTTTTATTTTTTATAATCCCATCCCCACATACAAAAAAAAACTGTAAAACATTGTCAAATAATTATATTGGTAAAACATTCTTTGAAATTATTTCACAAATTTGATGTTATTACGATTATACCCTTCATCTATAACACACAAACATGAAGACATTAATGATTAAGATATAATATTAATTTCTGGTTTATTCCATGAGTCTAATTACCGTTTTCTTGGCACAGCTGACGAATTGTTTATTTATCTTGAATGCTACATGCTAGCTATGCAACATCAACTTATTAAAATATGTGTAATAATAATAAAAATTATTAAATATTATTAATTTTGTTAATAAGTAATGTATTGCTTGAACTTATTCAACTGATGATGTATAATAGCGGTGGAATAGTACCAGTACATTTGAAGAATTTTAGATATTACCAAAATAGTTAAAAGGTTATTAATTTACGATGTGATTTATGTCGTACTTTCTTTTATCAGTTTTACATTATAAGTTAACACTACTTGAAAACTATTATTAGCAAAGCAGAATGTTGGTTAATAAAATTCTTGCACTTACAAATTCATTTCTTGAAATTTATTATACGCTAATCTAATGTTGTTTGGTAATCATGTGTTAAATGTAGTGTTTTTTTTTGTGTTTTATACAACTCTTTTTTTCATTATAATACTATAATTGATATGCGCAATATATATAATTTCTAAATTCCTCAACGGCTGTTTTTTAATTATTGTTCTATTATATTTTCCAACCGTGCGGTATTATGTCAATTATAAACGAAATTAGTACATGTACTGCCTCATGTCATAAGTAATGTCGTGTTTTCTTATCAGTTATAAGAAGTCACATAATAATTGACAGTTGTTGCTTACTCATATAATGTAAACGACTATTCAAATTTATACAAAGTTCACAATGATTGCTCATCCGTTAAACACGTAAGATGTGAATTTAAGAGTGAAAATATAGATACTGTTATACAGTTTTGAAAAAAACATCTTATTTTGAGAATTTCACCAGATCAACGCTGCTGTAGAAACTATAAACAAATGCATCGAATTGACGATCCAGACAGTATGAGTTTAAGACAAGTTCATAGGAGATTTTAATGCTTTTACTTCGGGATATATAGTCTTAAAAAGGTATCACCGTCAGCATTTCCTTACGACCTTCGTAGCAAGAACACTACTGTGTATTGATCAATTAATATTTCAGTTTATGAAAAAGGGAACACAATATATAAGCTCCTGCAAGCAACATATTGAACGGTCCATCACTACTGCGTTATTTGGAAACAAGGAGTAAAAAACTGTAGTATTTGCGGAATGACTCAATAGACATCAGATCGAGTACACGCGGATTAATATTATAGTACGCAATACCATTTACGATCACCGGTACCTTTACTCACTTCTAAACCGAACGAACGCAGATTCAGTTAAAGACGATGAAAATTATGAAATTACTTTTGTTTTTTTGCAAGTTCAACCGACTGCTCGTTGTAACGTCTTCTGAGGCAGGCGATTCTTCTCCAGGTGTAACGAAGTAGAATGAAAATCGCGGAAGAGAGGACGACAAGGCCGAGTAGGATGATCGCAAGTACGTCCAACATCAGAAGCTCGTACCAGGGCATTTCTCTCGATCTGTTCCAAAGGTGCGGGGCTCCTTTGTGACGGATCACGTGCTCGGTCCACCAAATGGCGTGTTCCATTGGAGGATGGGGCAAGTCGTGGAACAAGTCGCGGAGTTTTGTCACGGCAGCCTTGTAACTGGATAGTAATGCAAGAGAAAAAGTTGAATTACTTTGTGCTGCTGGAGATATGGATTGAACTTTTGATTACGATACTGTCTCACTATCATTTTTATTTATATCGGCTTTTCAATAATTATATTCGCGGTTGCTCGAGCTTGGAGAATTGACTGTTTAGATGCAGTGCAGGAGTCACTCGTGATTCAAGCGTTGTTAGGAAGCGATGATCGTGTTACTATTGTATGGGAGTAATATGAAGTCTAGTCACGAATGTTTGATTTGTTTCCATCTCAACCAGTATGCTGATAACAACTAGTGTTCTTAGTTTCTTCGAAAGCTTTAAAAGCGAAAGACATGCTTCATGAAGTAAAGAATTTATTGCGTATAAAAGTTTTTTTTATTACTGTTTTCGCCCATTCTGGTAATGTGAATTGTTGAAAAAGGAAAATGAGAATGTCGAAAACGTGGCAGGTAGGTATCATCTGCGCATAAGCAGCAGCAATAGATGTTTATTGATATGCGATTATTATAAAACATACGTGCGTAACACGTATTTGACGCTATGGATAATTATTACATATTATACATATAACTGCAATATGAATGACTAAAATGAACTTTTCTTATTCATGAATCTTCCCTTAGTATTACCGCGAATACAAGTAATATTGTATAAGTTTGTGCCCAAGCACGATCGATCGTCAGTGTGTTGGTACAATATCGGTGAATAG
This sequence comes from Ampulex compressa, assembly GCA_038496175.1. Taxonomy (NCBI): domain Eukaryota; kingdom Metazoa; phylum Arthropoda; class Insecta; order Hymenoptera; family Ampulicidae; genus Ampulex; species Ampulex compressa. Next base: position 47,031 of record JBCFXI010000898.1, read on the forward strand.
CTCGAGCAATTATGATTTAGCATTAGCGAAATATCTTCGTGTTCCGTGTTCTGTAAGGCCAAGGTTAAAATCCGTTTCAACCGAAACTCCATCTTTACCTTTTGTTTGTGACAACTTCATGTATGGTGCGCTTCAGAGTCTTCTTGTCCACCTCGTGGATGATCAATTTTTTTGCCACTGACAAGGTCACTAGCCTGTTTACGTTCCATGTTTGATCACTAAGCATCGGAAAGGCGATCATCGGTACTGCGTTATCGATCGCCTCTTCTACACTTTGAAAGCCGCCTTGGGTGATGAATAATACGATGTTTGGATGTGCTAAATAAATTATAGATATTATTTTGAGCTTGTAAAATTTGGACGATTGTACATTTGTAATCCGTAGCATTGACTGACAGTGTTATTTAGATTGTGTGGCTTCTATCTTCTTCAGTGGCTCTAATGTTTCAAAGAGGTTTCGAATGAAGTGTAGAGTATAGACATCTATATATTGTATGAATAATTATTTTAGTTTTATATACAATATTATTGGAAGCTAATTAATGTAATATTTTGATGTTGTTGAGCCGAAATTTGAGATTTGATTTGACACGTCTGTGACACGCGTTTTCTAAAATGTAATAAAACGTTTTTTAATATTTCCGTTTATTTCTGTATAAACAGTTAGAATACCAAATTCAATATAGTTATAGGATACTTTTAAGGATATAGTTCAAAAAATTATGTTTAAAAGTAATTTATATGTATGTCATGGTAAATGATATTATGGTTTTTATTGCTAATGAAATATAAATCCTTATCAATTTCGGAGAAACAATATCCGCAGCTTTTGTCTTACAGAGAAAGCTTTGAAATTCTAATCTCTTTCTTAACTCTACCCACAGTTAACGAGTAACAGCGAGGCGAATAGCTCCTTGGCTCTCAATCTATCACGCCCATTGCGTATTTATACCAAGCGACGAACTCTACATACACATTCTTAACTATCCAATTCATGAATCAATGTATAGCAAACCCGATTTCTACATCGAAAAAGTCAGGCTTCGTTGACACCCTAACTTCGCGCGATTAATTTCGTAGGGAAAAGTGTCGTGTTCCCTAGGCGTGAACAAAAACACACAAGCCTAGGCCAGCAGCACGGAGCCAAACTCGAGTTGAACTTCGTCAGGCGTCAATCTCCCCGAAGAATATCTGCGAGGAGATCGGCGACGCCAGCGAGCCTCAAACGCAAGAACAATGCTCATATACTTGTTTTTTCAAGAACAAGTTATCCATTGTTAAAAAGTAATCGTCATCAATGAATTTAGTGTGCCATTTATTTCTAAAGTCAACAACTAATCATTAATGCAGGTTGTCTCGGACCTTTCCAGTCGTTCGAAATGCGTAAATGGAAAATGATTTGCGGCCATCGAGTGCACGCACCTCGGTATTGTGTGCAGTCAAGATGCATTAGGATGATGAGCACTAACCTAGAACTGCTTCTTGCGGTAGCCATTTCCTCAGAATAAGGTTGTCTGTTGTATTAGGCAGATTGTCGACCTCAAATTTCCAAAGGACGGTATAGGGTAATTCCGCAAATGCTGATATGAAGACATTTAGCACCTCCTTTGGAAGATCTTTACTTTTAACATTCGAGCCCAAACTTAAGTAAATAAATCCTTCTTTCGCATTGTCCAAGATTTTTTTTAAATCCTACAGTAATGTGACAAGTGTGTCTCTTAGAGTGGTATTGACAGAACCAATTCTATTGACAGCGATAACTGTATAACGCGACTTGCTCACTTTAACAATGAATTGTGACATTCTTGTAACTCAATCTGTTACATGTAGTGTTTATGGCATGCGGCATTTCTATACTAATTAATTTATTACAACAATCATGTGAGACAACTGTGATGTAATTCATGAAATCATAGACGCATTATGTATCGTATATAACAATTTCATAAACACATATAACTATTTTGTATGCGGAAACATTACGAGAAATGTACGATTTCCAGCATCCGTCTTTAGTTTTATCTACTGAATCGGATCAAGTCTAACATTAAAAGGTATTTCTTGTCATTAATCATGATTGTAAGGGTTAAATGTCGTATCGTGAAAAAAAAACAAAGTTCTTCTGGAAAGTTAGTTTGCTATGTAATATTAATTTTTTTTTTTTAAACACGATGATATACTAGACATTGCACATAATTATCTACGTCCTGCTTAAAGATGAAGACGTACAGAACTTTTACGTGATATCTTGTCAAGTTATATGTCGTATGATAGATAGAATAATGGGGAATATATATTAAATAGGAGACCATGAACAAAACAATATTAGCGGCGGTTATTAAATAATTAAATAAGTAATTACGTGCATTTCGATTTTCTTCTCTATAATGAAAATCATCGTCAACGTGCAATATCTTTGCTCTATGTTGTCGAATCATTCACAAACAACGTAATTTACATGTAACAACGTACGTTGCATGAAAATTAACAAATACAATCCATGATATGCAATAAACTTAGACAATAGAAAATTTAACAGATGCTTTAAAAGCACAGTGCTAAAATGATTGAAAACCTTAAAAACAACCTCACGAATTTGAATAATTCTTATAAGAAATTTTTGACTAGTTATTTTGAATATTTTCGTAATTCTAGTGTTAACGTATATCTTGTTAAATCATCCTTACACTTGGGAGTGCTTTTGAGCGATGCTGAAGCCGGAAACCACCAATGTTTATGACGCTAGGGACGTTTGGCCGCGGATAAGGAAAATACTGTGGCACGCTAAAGAAAATGAGACTAAGATGTTTTGACATCTCTCTGATAGGCGGCATGTCCTGACCGAAGTACTTCCTCATGATCATGTCCTGTTTTGGAAGCACTGTATATAAGTATACATATAATATGCGTGATGCGTAATACAAGTTAGTAATTCTTTCCCACAGATTCATGCGATCTGTTAGTCCCAGCAATACATCCGGCGAATAAGCTGGTATAAATGGATTTCCTACAACAGAATAAGACTCCACATGTAGCTCTGTTGCTGAAAAGATTGTGTGTAAGGTAACACGCGCACATTATATTTATTTTCGCAGTAAGAAAGGAGAAAGTAGCAGGAGACAATTTCACAGTTTACCGACAACTATTTCCCTATATTCCTGTGTTTCAAAAAGCACAGCTGTAATAGTTGTTTTCCAAATGATGCTATATTTTACCTTTAACGATAAATGATATTTTAATTGTCTTATATATGAGGTACATTAGAAGCTAAACGTTATTTAAAGCTCTCAATCTTATACAATATGTGCCACCAAATTTTATGCGGAAAGATTGTGCGCACAAATATTTCATTCACGAATGGCTTAAATGTACTAATTGAAGTACATTTTTCTAACGTGATTGTTGAATAGCTTAAAAATATTGTGAAAGATGTGATAAAATCTGCTAGCAGATATTAGTAATTCACTGCTGGAATTTTTAAACACCTATTGTAATAGGAGGAAGTAATCAAATCAATTTTAGATGAGAAGACGCAAGTTCTTCGGATATCCGTTCGGTAGAATTACATTGTTTTTGTACAAAGAATATTGAACTACGTCCATTAATTAACCATATTCTTTGAAGTAATAATGCTTAACTCCATACGTAAAAACTTTATTGTATAATAGTTTTCTGTAATATTTTGTCTACTGTCACATACAAAGGATATTTTAGAATGAGATCGATATCATTCTTCTTATTAAGAAGGGAAAATTTAATACAGCTTTACACAACACGGTGCACGTAGCGATTTTATATTCTCCACTTTTGTTTGACAAACAATAGTGTGCTGTATTGTGCATTTAAAGGATTGCTTAGAAGGGTGTATTATATAATTACCGAGTATGTAGTGATGAAAGACTAGCATAGGAAGCGAGGATATACCGATCATTGGTGCATTGAGTCGAATTGACAGCGCATAAATAGCATCGTTGCATAAACATTGAGCAACTATTAGGTCAAACTTTTCCGTGCCATTCGTTAAAATGAATCGTTGCATGGCAGGGTGAGAGAGCACTGCCTCGCTCATTATTTCACTCTGATCGGAAACTGCATTTATAAATGCCCAGAGACCATCTTTACTGAGTTGCATGAAATCCATATTCTTTTGAAACGTATCGCTTACATAATGCAAATTTACTTCGGTGTAATTCTCACGTTTCACATTCTCCCCCGAGTCTGTTGTGAAAATAATTACGTCGTGAGCCTTTTTTGCCAATTCCATACTGAAACTCCTGAAAATTACCTGAAAGAAATATGTCAGTTAAATCACGGCCCAGTTGTTTGCCACAAAACGTTTTGGAATTTTGCAGCCAAGTTATTGGGTGTAAATTATTTTGGCGGTTGCAGTTAACCCTCCTTAACGCACGATAATTTCAAAATCAAATAATTACGCTACAGTGCTTAAATGCTTCAGTGCTTACATGTAACTTTCTGTATTGGCGCATAATGTGAGAATATGCGAACACAAATAAAAATTAAGGTATTATCGTAGCCAGAATTCAAAGTCAATGTCGTTACAGAGGAAAAGATTATGAAAATAATGAAAAAGATATGATACTGATAATACTGCAATCAAGGATATAAGAAAGCTATTTAATATTTGTTGCACTAGTAGCACAAGTCCTAGTTAGTAGGTCTGCAGTGTAGGACAAATTGTGCTTTTCGCAGTTGTACAATTAACACAAGAGTTTGCGCTTATCCGCGTGCTTGTAAATTTCCTTTAGTAATATTCCTCTTAATTCTGTTAATATTTCCCGAATTATGTTATTTTCAGGACTAATTAAAATAATAGAAAACGTATTCGGCATTCCTATGACACAAATAGGTGTTTTCTTGACTAGAACATTATTTTCGGTGTGATTATATATTATTATTATATATCTATTACTATATACGGATAATAATCGATGAATCGTGGGACACCATTTGCTTGTGTTTCTTCTTCGAATAATAAAGTATTTAGCATTGAAATGGGAAGAAACAAAGTGTAAAAAAATATCTTTACGATTTATAAGTAAAGCCAATGGCAAAAAATAATGCCTCAGAAAGATCGTGATATTTATTGCCTGTAAGGCATATTGATATAAACTACTATTTACGTATGAATTTTAACACGTCAAGCGCACGTCAGACACCGCTGACTGACAGTGAACTAATAAGCAACGCATGTGGCCTGACGAGGATTTTCTTATAAATTCGCGTGACATTCAACTTGTTCTGATAGGATGACTAACTGCATACAATGATGTCACATATCAGTATATCGCTGTCTGGGTAATAGCACCTCTTTTTTCGCGTTTTGCGCAGGAATGTAATAAGACATATGTATTTTGATTTGCAAATTTGTTCTTGGCTCACTACAGTAACTAACTATCCGCGGTATGTTTTCATCAATTGCTTTTTTTATCTATGGCGATCATATTTCGCGGGCTTCGAGTACTTTGTTTTGACGAATAATCACATTCTTGTTATGATAATGGAAGACACGTGGTACCCTTAAACGTGGCATAGAGGAACAGAGACAGCAACAGGTTGATATACACATTGCGTTTATCGAACGGTTCGCAGTGTTACACATTTAAGTACTGTCCAAGCAGGGGAGAACGTATTTCAATTTTATGCTCTTTCAAATCTTACGATTAAAATGAACAGTCGTAATTTACGATACGCGTATGAATATGCAAAGCTGTCTTTTGCGGGAGTGTCACGGTGGCAACCGTAGGGATCGGACGTGTTTACAAACCTCGTGCGCATCGTGAATGCGAACGTCTTTGCTAGTTTAACTTATAAAGTGTTATAGCATATGATTAACTCGTGTGAATTATAAGCTAATACTCCATATCTACAGAAGTATTCGTACGTCTACACACATTTTCCGACTCGAACATCTCGGTGCAATCTTTTCATCGAAACGACGACACTGAACAACCCCACTGCTCAGCAAGACCAAAGTTATATTAATGTTGTCCATAGTGATAGATTCCCAAAAAAAAACCAGCAATTATAATTGAAGCCAAAAACGGAATACAGATAAGAGATTATGTTCAAGTGTCAAGTAAAATGACCAATCCAGCTAATATTCCATTCATATCAAGAATCTCTAATGCTAGAATATGTGTAATTCTCTCCAACAAAGATAGCGGATTCAGAAAACATTACAGATAAATATGGACAGATCATAATAAACGACACCGACCTCTGCATAAGACGACTTATAAACAAATAACCAACGAGAAATCCTGTAGAATGTTTACTTAACGATCCCGCATGCAACTATAGAAGAAAACTTAGTTAAACTAAAAGTCAAAAGACAATCGACTGTATCGTTTCTCCGTGCCGGTTTCTCGGAAGAAGGATATGCACACATCCTAGACTTCCGCCGCCACATATATATAGACTCAGAAGACGTCCATAAAATCCCAGAGTCTATAAAAATTGAATATGAGTAAACCACATACTGGATATCTCCACAAAGTTACTAAAATGTTTCATTCGTCAACAAGAAGGACACGTAGCTAAAAACTATAAAGGTAACCCGACACTCTCCTGGGATGAGACAAATTGACTAATGATTTTGGGCGAATTTTGGAGGCTAAGAAGAATATCAAAACCTTCTTTTGCAACAAAGACTTTTATTAATTTCTCAAATTCAAGGTGAAAAGCTTAAATTCAAGTTCCTGTTTACCGCAAAGTTTACGTTTGAATTGTTATACTCATTAAACCGACCGATCGCTTGAGGTCCGCCGATACGCAAAATGAATGCGCCTCAAACTTTCCGAAAACGATTTAGATCAGGACGAATCGTGGTCCTTGACGATTTTCCAATAGGCAAATAAATGCGTCTTGGATCCTCCGTCTAAGTTCCGATTAAAAGACCGAAGATGCGAGTTGGGAATTTCAAACAATCCGGAGGTTTCGATCGCAAAATGAATGCGCGTCAGATCACTCAGGATGTCTTAAAATTCTTAATCCCTCGGATTCTTCAGAACACCGATACACAAAATGAATGCGCCTCAGAACGCTCAAGAAAATTTTAAGCTTCGGTCTCCCTATGACATCCTCAAACTATCGATACGCAAAATTAATGCGCCTCAGGTAGTTTACAAATATCGTGATGTCCGTTACTGGATAGAGAAAAACTCGGTTAAGAATATTTACAGAAATGATCGAATCTTACTGGTTAAAACTTAAGTGCAGGGAGATCGAGGCTGTCGCGAGCGTTACTGTCGCGTCTAACCGTAATGAAAACTCGAATAGTAGTGTTCGCCGTGCCCAAAAGCACCGATATATATGTTGTCCAAATGCTACCCCTCCTTAGCGTAAAAGTTCCAAGGGCATGACAAGGTCCTGCACGTGCATTTGTAGCATGTGCGTTAGGTTTTTGTTTATCCGAGGATCTTAGACTTTTAGGCGCTTGGTTCCCTTAATTTTCTGTTTACTGGGGTTTCTAAAGATCCTTGAGTTTTTCCCTCTTACTATCGCAGACCTAAAATTTGGGCAACTGGCATGCAGATGTTAGATTTCGCTTTAGTTTGTTTCTCGATTTCCCTTTTCCATAAGCGTAGAGCCGATGTACGTAACAAGCCGAAACGTTGATCAAGAAATTGTTTTGAAACAACCAATGCGTAAACCATATAAGAAAAAAATTACCACTGTAGAAATAAAAAAAAAGACTTTGACACCTTGTAATAACCTATAAAGCACATAGCGCAAGAACCAGATTAATTATTAAATTACAATGAATTTAAAAACTTCATAAAAAGAACTCAAGGTTCTTGCGATATTAAAGAGATAGCCACAGAGTACATCGAGGATGTTGGCAATCTGACATCCCTCATGCATCAGTTATACCTTCAACTCAAATTAGCTAAATGTTTAGATACTAACTTGTCATTAGACTCCTCAGTTTTCTCATCGGGAAAAGAATCATTCACCTCTTGAAACAAACTTCACTGCAGATCAATTTACCAAGCAATTAAAAGAAAATAAAATTGCTCATAAAATGGTACAGTGGAATGTAAACAGTGTCTGTGCACGATTCAAATTCTTACGAAAATTAATCAAGGATCACCAACCAAGCATACTATGTTTACAAGAAACAAACGTTAAAGAAAATCAATGTATAAACATCAAATGTTTTAGCATTGCCATTAAAAATCAACGAAACACCTCAATTGGAAATAGGGGTATTTTGGATAGTCGCTATCTATTTAAAAGAAAATATATACAATACTGAAATACCACTCAGGACCAATGTCGGAACAATTGCAGTCATAGTTACTTTGCACGAAAGGAAAATCTGTCTCTGCAATATATACTGTAACCGTACATTATACGCTGTACAGCTACATACGTACTAATCTTCTGTCCCGTAGTACCACACAATCTTGCAGCCCACCTATCGGTGAGTCGCAAGTGGAATATCCCTCCTCGACAACGGGAACAGCTAATGCGCATGCGTTACCCCTATTCCGCTTTTCGGCATCAAGCGAAGGAACAAAGAATCGATCCATAGATCGGCAGTCGTTTTCGGAACTGAATTAAATCGGCATTCGGTTTTGGTAGTGAGTTAAATCAGTATTCGGTTTTCAGTAGTGAATTAAATCGGCAGCGTTTAACAGAGCTCTTGAGATTTCGAGTAAAACTTAGAACTCAGATCAGGCATCGGACATAAAAGTCTCGGAAAATTAGTAGATGATAAACGACGGATAGTTGAGCCACACTGACTTTCGGATATCGAGCAAAATCGCTAATATCCGCGGCTATTACGGGCGTCTCAAAGGGAGGTGTCGTGTGTACAAACCGTACCACGACACTGTTCTACTTAATCTTCTAAATTCTTGCTAGTTCGTACGACGGTAGTAAATTCAGAGCCTCTCTCTCTCGCATTTTTTGAATATTTCATATAAAAATCCATAACCGATAAGCACGTACATGAATTCCGCGAGTTGGCAGGACGCGTAAAAAATCACAACAAGACAATAACGTTCGACTTTGCTACAGCAAAGCCTCATCCGTCTCTGTTTATCTAACAAGGCTCGAATACCACGCCTTGAGCATTTACCGTCTTTATCCATCACCTACTTGGATCATCATGCCTGGACATAGACAAAGGAAGGTGGTATTGAAAATCAAATAACCGAAGTGTACTGTCCGTCGAGTCTTACCGAAGGCAACCGACTGGACGGTTTGTTTATGTGTTTATAGATATATTAATGGACTCTGGCCTCCGAGCTTCGGATGACAGTGGTATACCTGGTATAGGATTCGAATAATGACACGCCTCAATTTTAAGTAATAGCCAATTGTTTATTCATAAAATAAATCGTGAAATCTAAAATCCTTCGTGATTGTACTGGGCGCAAGATCCTCGATGGGATGCGTGTATTATCGGGATCGCGATCGGACCTGTGCTCCGTGAGCGACGAAGCACTAATGTTACGTTGAAACAATTATTAACGCGTACGCGGGTCGGTGAGTCACTTGCGACGTGATCTCGCTTTTCACGACTTTAGAGTTGCAGCTCGAGAAATAAACGCAGTGCGTAGTGTTTACAGAATTCGCGTGACCTTATAGGTATGGCCCTCCCATTTGACTCTCCCCCTGGTGGCTAAATTTATATCTGTCGACGCGACTTCTCCCGATTAAGGCTATGGGTTTGTCATTGGCTTTCCTACACAACAAAACGAGTGAGGATTGCCTTCGTCGCGTGTCCTCTGGCTTTCCCTTGAAACCAGGAGCGACAAACGGCAGGCGTAATGCGTGGATCGCTCGAAGAAGCTTAGGATAACTCACAGGGGTACGAGAGCCCTGCGAGTTTTCTAGCTCCCGGGAAACGACTTTAGCTCAGCACTGTCTAGCTCGTGTACGCAACCTGAGCTGACCAAATTAGCAACCGTATCTGTCCGGTCGCACTTGCGGGGGGAGGAGAGTAAGGCCCAGGGTCAGTCTCCTGGAGAATATCCGGTCTACGTGCGTGGGTTTGGCATCCGAAGATCGAATCACAACACAATATGGGGATGGTCATACACCAACACCAGAGAAAAAATGATAGAAAATACTATTCTTAAATCTGACCTTATATTGATAAACACTACCGAACGAACCCACTTTAATTCAACAAATGGTACTTACACCTATATTGATCTAGCACTTGTAATGCCTCCTTATGTGACATTGTACAATTTACAGCATCTCAGGAGTTATATAATAGTGACCATTTTCCACTATTCATCGAATTAACAGAAACATACTCGGAAGATCGCGTGAATTCACCCAGATGAAAGTTTAGAAAAGCAGACTGGACACTCTATCGTAATAAAGGGTGGGCCATTTAAAAGTTTGTTTTTAAAAACGCTATAAAATGAGTCTATATCAATATATAAAACAACATTTTTTTTTATCATGAAAACAATTTCATTCATGTAGCATCCTCTGCTGTCCTTACAGTAAGCCATCCTGTGAGTTCAGTTTTCAAGCACTTTTTCAATGATTTCGCCGCCTATCTCGCTAATAACAGTCGCGATGTTATGTTTTAAAGCTGGAATTGTCTCTGGATTATCCGCATAACATCGATCCTTAAAGGCACCCCACAGAAAAAAGTCTAACGGCGTCAAATCGCAGCTCCGCGCAAGGCGTTGCAGACCAATTGACATCTCTAAAACGGTTGATTATTCGGTTGTCAAATTTGGTGCGCAAGAGTCGATTTGTCAGTCGGCTTGTATGGCATGCGGCACCATCTTGTCGAAACCAAAGGTCGTCCATATTCATAGCATAGATTTGAGGCCATAAAAAGTTGGTCAACATGGCTCTGTAACGGTCGCTGTTGACGGTAACGACGTGTCCAGCAGCATTTTCAAGGAAAAATGGACCAATTTTGCCACTACTCCAAAATCCACACCAAATTGTCATTCTTGGTGGATGCATTGGCTTCTTTACGATTACGCGTGGCTCTTCCGAACCCTAAATCCGGCAGTTCTGCTTGTTTACATAGCCCCTGAGATGGAAATGCGCTTTGTCTAAAAAGATGATTTTTCGACAAAAATCGACGTCATTATTTAGCTGGTCTATGGCCCACACAGCGAACTGATATTGAAGCATATGGTCATTTGCTTTCAACTCCTGAGTCATCTGGACCTTGTAGGCAAATAATCCGAGGTCTTTGTGCAGGATTCTTCTTAGGCTGGTGCGACTAATGGCCAGTTGTTGCGATCGGCGTCGAGTTGAGGTCGATGGATTCTGTCTCACACTACGGGCCACAGCCTCAACATTCTCGGGAGTGCGCACTGTCCGAGCTCGGAGACCACTTCTGTTATCCAATAGCGAGTCTGTCTCACGAACATTCTTCACCAATTTCATTACAGCGGTTCCGCTTGGCGCTTTTTCACGACCTATATTTCTTTTCAAAATTCGCACGGTTCCGGCTACACAACACTGACTTTGAAAATAATTTTTTAATATTTCGAAACGCTGCTCACCCTGTATATTAGAGCGCAATATTTCCTTACTAGAAACCCTCAACGAAGACACTGGTAAAAGGATCAACGAACGAACAGAGTGTTTCGGAAAATTAATCACAGAGGCTGCCACAAATTTTATTTCCCAAACTTATAACAAAAAATGCAATGAAAATCTACCATGGTGGAATGATGACTGCGAGAATGCTATCAAAAATAAAAAACATGTCTTCAATATCTACAAAAAACATAAGACGGACGCAAACTTAATCGAATTCGCACTAAAAAGAGTGACAACAAGAAAGACCTTAAAACAAGTCGAGAAAAACTCATGGATGAAATATGTCTTCTCGCTAAATAATAAAAACCACAAATAAAGAGATGTGGAACAAGTTTAAAAAAATAAGCGGTCAAACTCCAGTGCAATAGCCGACATACTAGCAAGCACGTTTACCAGGAGCTCCAACAATGCAAATTTCGATAAAAATTTCCTGAGTACTAAAACTCGCATTCAAGAAATAGCAAGAAACGATACCACTACTGATAATAATAATCCTCTGAATACAACAATCCAAGTAAAAGAATTACAATCGGCGATAAAAGCAATTAAAAACACCAGCCCGGAACCGGACAAAATACCAAACATCTTCATACAGAAATCATCAAAAGTAGGGCAAAGCTACTTCCTACAGGTATTTAACTGTATATGGCTAAATAACGTATTTTCAGACAGGTGGCACGAAGCCACAGACCTGTTGCTCTAACATGTTGTCTGTGTAAGCTCTTCGAAAAAAATTTAAGTAAAAGATTGCGATGGTGCTTGGAAAAAATAGTCTCCTAGGGGAAAATCAAAATGGTTTCACGCAACACCGATCAACAATTGATAGTTTCGTTAAATTTAACACAAGTATATATGATGCATTTCTCAAAAACAACATCTAATTGCAATCTGTCTGGACATTCAAAAAGTGTATGGCATGATATGGAGGCATCGAATTTTACAAATTTCACAGAAAATCGATATTAACGGAAAAATGTTTCAATTCATAACAAATTTCTTAGAAAAAGGGTCGATTTATGTTTGCGTCAACGGTAAACTGTCTAAGAAAACCATAATCGAAAACGGAATTCCACAAGGCTCTGTAATAAGTGTAACGCTATTTTTAATAGCAATTAATGACATGACAAAAATATTCACTGCACTAAAACAGATTTTATTTGGTGATGACTGCACAATTTACATTACACCTAAAAACTAGTTTACAAGTTTTGCAAGATAACTTGGGCCAATTATACAACTTTAGTCTAAAAACTGACTTTAAATTTTCCAAGAGCAAGAGTACAATGACTGTCTTCTCCAACGATAGGAAGAACAAAGGTTAGCAACACCAAATGTATTTAGGTCCATACCAGCTAAAAATCACAAATAAACCTAAAATCCTAGGAATATCTGTGGTAAAGGGCATACTTGGACTTCTTAAAGACCTTAAAATAAGTTGCAGCCACAAATTGAATATCATAAAAGCTTTTCCATCAAAAGATTGGTGAGTCCAATTCCACGTCCTCATTAAGACATATAAAGCCATCATTCTTGCCAAGGTAGATTATGGCTCAATCATATACGATTTGGCCAAAACTAACATTTTAAGACACTCTTCATAATACTGAGGCCAGAACAGCGACTGAAGCTTACAAAACGAGTCCAATATCATCACTGCTAGCTAAAGCAAATCTACCACCACTTGAAATTAGAAGAAAACAACTATGTCTAACCTATGCAGTTTCCAAAATGTCAACTCCATTTAACCCTGTATATAATTTGATAGACAAAACCGAATCTTATTCAAACCTTTTGCAAAAATCTTCTTTTCCAGAACCACTAAATCTTCGAATTAAAAAATATCTATAAGAAATGACAGGCAAAATCCCGCCCATCATCCCAAAAATGCAGTACACCTTTTCGCCTTGGATAATAGAAACTCCTCACATAATTGACAAATTCTCAAGAGTAACCAAAGAGACAGATCGAAACACTCTCCAAGCTCTCTTCTTAGAATTAAAGAATGATATTCTTAATCACAAACAAATATTTACTGAAGGCTCCAAATCAAAACACGGAACAGCATGTGCGGTATGCACCCTGGAAAACAACCTGTCTCTACTTCGAAGAGGGCCATTTTTTGCGATTTTTTATAATTTGACCGCAAAGCATGAATTATTCTATCGATCTACTGACATCTATTTTTAGTTCATTTTTTATATAAAGATATGCGTGGTATACAGAAATACGTCCAGAGAATGGGTTTAGTGTTAAATATCAAACTTTTTCAGATATGGATACCCATTTAGGACAATGATTATGGCTACTCGTATACATGGCTACTGGAGGATACACAGTTACAGTTGAGTTTCCTCGTGTTTGATGTCGGTGTAAGATTTTCAAGAGAACGTGTGTGCACGCATTATGGACTCCTTAAGGTGCTGCATCAATTATAGCTGTAATGTTATCACGTTCTGTCGCACAATAATAACTTAAGTAATCGTTATTCAAGGCCATTTGATGCAAACACTACGAGAATAATGGATAAATCCGCATTATAATGTTATATGTAGTAAATGTATATTTTTCATCGTGAGCGAAAAATTAGCGATCGTTTTCCCATAACACGCAAGGTAATTGGGTTGATTATTAGAAGGGTAGTAGGCAACGTTGAAAAATTTGGGCCGTTGGATTGCTGTATCGGGACTCGAAACTTTCGCTTTCCGGGCGACTGTTCTGACCTACTAACTGTATAGGACTTCCGGTCAAATGATTCCACAAACGCCCATTTAAGTTATGGAGGAATCCCGATACTGCATTATTGAATGCATACTTGCATAAATTACTTGTAACAAAACAATGCAGGTATAATTTTTTTTAATGAATTAATGCAAAAGCATTTTAAAGATTTGATATACAATAAAATCGTTAGTTATAATCTGAACACAATTTTAGAAAAGACGTACGTACTTTACAGAACTAGTTTCTCGTTTGTAGTAGTGTACGTTTTAGAAAACCACGATAAAATGGAATAAAAGTCACTTGCAATGTCCACACAGGAGTAACAAGCGTTCCACGAAGTTATCGTTTTTGAATGTGTTTCTATCGAGTACAAAGCTCTGACGCAATCGTTTTATTACAACGTTACATGTCTTACAAGACATATTTTTATAATAAAAGTACGTGATACATTTGTCTGGTAACAGACTAGAGTTTCACAAACAACCTTCCCAGAATCGCTTCCATTACTTTCGCAAGATTTCGCTTGTATAACATTATTTTTGCTTTTAAACACTATGGAAATAAGAATAATGGTATTAACCTGATGACTGCGCGATGGATAGGGAAAAACACCAAGGATGCGAGCACCATTTACGATCACTTCCAGAGCGTGCAGAATCACAATAAAGTTAACCACAGTTCGCCACATGTCTCGAATTTTTACAGATATCACGCACACATTAACCATGCAGTTAGTGCAGCTGCGTGACGTGGAATAAAGCGCGAAACGCTAGGCCAGAAGTAGTAAACCTTGTTATACCTACCGCCCACTTTTGTTTTTACAACAAAGCATACGAACGAGACAAGATACAGATAAGTTATGCCAGTCTCACGGACGAAATTATATGTACGGCGACATCATAGTACAAAATTTCATAGCATTTATTTGTCTCTTGTACTCGCCTCCTTGATGTTACTAATTCCAGTTTTTTCTGTTAGGATAAATATGGTCTGTTTTGGTGATGAAAATCATAGTTAGGTATTTATATACATCACACAAATATTTCACTGTTATTTTTAAGTTCATATTCTTAAAAAAAAGAGGGATATTTATTGTCGCATAACAGTTTATCTGTGCGATTATGTTCAGGGACAACGAGCACGCTCAGCCATGTTTATTCATGTGAGAAAACAGAATTTACAATACACGACTAGCGAAACAGTTCGATACGTATTTTACTCATAGGCGAGAAATCATTAAAATTACGTCCTAAAAATTTTCGTGTGTTTGAGTGTAACACGTGAACGTTAAACACAACAATGTATGTAATTTTTTAATTCAGATTTTACTAAATGGGTAAAATCTCATAATCTGTATGATCTAATCCATGTAGAACTTTTTAAAATGATTTTTATCTTATAAATCAATATCTTTAAAAATGATTACGAAAAGTAAGAGATTTATTTGGTATACAGCAACACAAAACAACGTTTGTTAATAGTATGCTTGCATTCGTGAAACGTTCTTTATCAGTTTAGCATTCGCTGCGTTCAAATGGTTTTGCAATGGGTGGTTAGTACTTTTATTTGTATTATCTTGATATAGTAAGAAACGAATGCGAAGGATGCGATGTATTGTATAACCAGTCGTGTAATTCTTCTGCGTTATATACAATTTTTTTTACTTTTGTGCTGTTACATGTTGGAAATAGTACGATTAAATTGCTTAACCTTTTCTCAATTACTTAGTATTTTTGTTTTTATTATCTTGACATAGTAAGAATTGAAAGTAAAGGGTACGCTGTATTGTATAACCGACCTCGTAGTTTTTCTGCGTTACCATTTTTTTTTACTTTTGTATTGTTACTAATATGCTGGAAATATGATCGTTAATTTCCTTAACCGTTTCTCAATTGCTTTGTTTCCTATTCTCTAATATTATCGGTTAATAGATGTTTACCTATATCCCATAAGTAGTACAGTTTTCCTTATTAGTGAAAAGAAATCACACAAAATTTTACGGTTATCGTGTACTGCTAAAATATGAATATCATATTAAAATGTGTAAAGAATTTTCGATAATTGTGTATCTGTTAACCGCGTAACACATGAATTTAAGAGTAAAATTTCAGGCGTTATCGTGACATTTAAAAAGGGTTATTCACTTTTTTGGAAAGGGTTTTCACTCTAATTTTGATTATTGGCAGAATTGGCGATCTACTATATATGTTACGAGTGTAAGGCAGGGTCAATTTTGTATTCCGGTTTAACCAAAAGGTAAATCAATGTACGATCAATTGTAAAAAACTTATCGAAAGGTCCATCGGTATCTTGTTGTTTCGAAACATTGATCAAACTACTGCATTACTTGTGAAACGCTCCGATAACCATGAGATCGAGTGCATGCGGATGAATAACACAAGTACAAAACACCATTTGTGATCACCGGTAACTTTACTCATTTCTAGACCAAACAAACGCAAATGCAGTTAAAGACAATGAAAAGTTTAAGATTACTTTTGTTTTCTTGCAAGTTCAACAGACTGCTTGTTGGAACGTCTTCTGAGGCACGCGATTCTTCTCCAGGTGTAACGAAGTAGAATGAAAATCGCGGAAGAGAGGACGACAAGGCCGAGTAGGATGATCGCAAGTACGTCCAACATCAGAAGCTCGTACCAGGGCATTTCTCTCGATCTGTTCCAAAGGTGCGGGGCTCCTTTGTGACGGATCACGTGCTCGGTCCACCAAATGGCGTGTTCCATCGGAGGATGGGGCAAGTCGTGGAACAAGTCGCGGAGTTTTGTCACGGCAGCCTTGTAACTGGATAGTAATGCAAGAGAAAAAGTTGAATTACTTTGTGCCGCTGTAAATATGGATTCAACATACGATTATGGTACTTCGCGATACTATATCACCGCCATTTTTTATTAACATCGGTTTTTCAATAATATATTCACGATTGCTCGAGCTTGGTGAAATAACTCTTTAGATACTGTGCAAGAGTCACTCGTGATTCGAGTTGTTGTATTTTTGTTGTTTTTGTCGATTCTGGTATTGTAAATTGTTGAAAAAGGAATGTTAGAATGACGAAAGTGTCACAGGGGGGTACTATTTTCATTGCAAAACATTCATACGTAACACATATTTGACGCTATAGATAACTATTACATATTACACTCATAACTGCAATATGAACGACTAAAATAAACATTACTTTTCTTATTCGTGAATCTTCGCTTAGTATTACCGCGAATACAAGTAATATTGTATAAGCTTGTGCCCAAGCACGATCGATCGTCAGTGTGTTGACACAATGTCGGTGAATAGCTCGAGCAATTATCATTTGGCATCAATGAAATATCTCCGTGTTCCGTGTTTCGTAAGATGTGGGTAAAATCCGTTCTAATCTAAACTCCGTCTTTACCTTTTGTTTGTGACAACTTCATGTATGGTGCGCTTCAGAGTCCTCTTGTCCACCTCGTGGATGGACAATTTTTTTGCCACTGATAAGGTTACAAGCCTGTTTACGTTCCATGTCTGGTCACTGAGTATTGGAAACCCGATCATTGGTACTGCGTTATAGATCGCCTCTTCCAGACTTTGAACGCCGCCTTGGGTGATGAATAGCGCGATGTTCGGATGTGCTAAACAAATTATAGATAGTATTTCGAGCTTATGCGACTCTTTTCGATTGATGAAATTTGGGCGATTGTATATTTAATCTGTAAATTTCAAAACTCTACAACTCTGCTCGAGTTTCACTTTGTTTTAGACTGTCAGTCGTGTCACAATCAGTTGCCAGAGAACTTCCGTCTTTGAGACTTATACACATTTTTGATCGCATCGCTAATCTACTAACGTAGCGAGACAACTAGTTCGTTGCCTTTTAATCTTTTACGACCATTATGTATTTATATTAGACACTGAGCTCTTCATAAACGTTCTTAACCCGATTGCTCTACTGAAGATGCAAAGGTCCGTTGATACGCCAAGTAATGGTTCGCACGATTAATTTCATAGCGAATAGCGTTCTTTAGGCGTAAACAAACACACAAAAGCCTAGGCCAGCAGCACAGCCCCAAACTCGAGTTGAATTTTGTCAGACGTCAATCTCCTATAAGAATATCTGCGAGGAGATTTGTGACGCCTGCAAGCCTCAACACACGAACAATGCTCAAATACCTGTTTTATCAAGAACAAGTTGTCCACTGTTGAAAAGTAACCGTCATCAACGAATTTAGTGTGACATTTATTTCTAAAGTTAGCTACTAATCTTTAATTCTTTCGGTCCCCACGCCGGATATATCCGGCATACGCAAAAGAGACCTCTAAAGACGATCGTCGGATATATCTGGCATGCGTGATGTGACCCAAATTTGTCATCAGCCTCTTCCTAATTTTTGAATAACAGATTACGAATAACAGAATACGTTAGAATAACTATTAATTGCCATAAAGGAATGGAAAATTGGGAATAGAGCAAATATTTCTGTACTGGTACGTCCGCCTGCTGTTTAAAAGTATCCTCATGTGGTATAAATTATCTACTTGGTTAATCCCGGAGGAGTTCCCAAAGATTGTGGTAAAAAGAGATCGATGATGATACTATATATAGTTTATTAATTGAAACAATATATATACAATAACTATTGATACTCGCACTTCTTAACAAGCTTCTCTACGTCGTACTTCTTAGCTGTTCCCCGACTCTCGTCATCGACTGTCCGCATACAGCAGACACACACACACACACTCATACATTCGAGGCGATAGGGCACTCGAAATTCCTATGCCCTTTGTATGTGTAACGGCGCGACGGTCCGTCTTCAAAACTGCATTGTTCCAAAATTCTCGCGCACCACACTCATGTCTGAGTAGTATTATAATTTATTTTTGATTTCAATCAAGAATTCAGATTTTACTCTTCTCAAAATGGTACCAGGAGATTTGCAACTGGTGAACACATACGATAAATTAGAAATTGAATTGGACACTGAATTAAATTATTAATCGGTGTGTATTATATATTATTCTTTCACTATTTTTAATTGTTAATCAGACTCTTTAGACCCATTGTATAAGTCTATGTAGAAATTATCAGTATACTGTTTTAAAGAATATCCCTTTTCTGCCAAGATACGCTCTTCACCCGCAATGTATGCTCTTTCGGCACGAGCCTCCCGTTCGGTGGTGGCATTACGTCGGACCGAATCGCCGTAGCAAAGGGATTAATGCAGATTCTTTCGGATCTTTCCAGACGTTCAATATGCGTAGATGAAAAATGATACGCGGACATCGAGTTCACGCACCTCGGTATTGTGCGTAGTCAAGTTGTATTAGGATGTTGAGCACGAACCTAGAACTGCTTCTTGCGGTAGCCATTTCCTCAGAACAAGGTTGTCCGGCATATCGGGCAGATTGTCGACCTCATATTTCCAAAGAATGGTATAGGGTAATTCCGCAAATGCTGATATGAAGACGCTTAGCACCTCCTTTGGAAGATCTTGAGTTTTAATATTCGAGCCCAAGCTGAAGTAAATAAATCCTTCTTTCGCATCGTCTAAGATGTTTTTCAAATCCTGCAGCAATGTAAAAAATTCATCTCTTACAGTTGTTCTTCAGAACCAATTCTGTTGACGGCAATAATTGCATAGCGTAACTTGTTCACTTTAACAATGGATTATGACATTCTTGTATCTGACTCCGTTACATGTAGCGTTTTTGGCACGCGGCATTTCTATCCAAATTAATTTATTGCAACAGTGATGTGAGAAAACTGTGTTGTAATCGATATAGTTGTAGTACATGTTTTTTTATGTGTAGTTATGTTATTTTTTGATAAATATGTCGGATAGAGATGAGATCTTAAGAATTGTGTTGCGACGAATGTAGCCTTAGAGACGTACGGCCGCTTAGTTCGCGATAAGATTATATATACAATCTGCATAGAAGCTTTTAGTGTCCTACAAGCCTCTATAGATACGCCAATTTGCGCGTATTATGATTTATGCCATGAGGCTGGTTCACGTCCGAGTATCAAACCATTGATGCCTTTTGCACCTTAATCATCGGAATCCGACGATCGTTATCAACACGAACATGTTGATAAAGTTGTTAACGATTATCCAGCAAAGGGATGATTAAGTGACCAATTATCAATTCTCTTTTTTCTTTTTTTCCTTAACCACTTGCGCTACGATTTAACTTTCGGTTGCCGTGCCGCACTGTACAATATAACGTGCGGTAAAGCGTTACATTACACCTAAAAATCCGTACAACATACCTAAAATATCTAACTGTTAACCGACGTGAGGGACATCTTGTTTTTATTTTTCCAACAAATGCCTATAGACGTGATATACACGTCGCTGGGGGTTTTGGGACGAAAGCATCTCGACGTGCGTAGCACGTCTTTATAGCGCAAGTGGTTAACACAACGAGTTTCAGTTGCACAAACGGCCTAATAGCAGCCGGCATATTAATGTGAATAGTGTACACATATTAATTTTAACGAATCGTCAACATATACGGTTCATCTTCAAGACGAACTTAGATTCACAACATAATTGTTCAATAAGCATAAAATTCCGTTGTCAAATCACTCAATAATTTCGATTTATGATTATTCCAAACGCAACAAGTGTGCTGATTGAGGTTTCACGTTTAGCCATTAAGGCTATGATGTATAGCAAGTTACAGTAAATAAGCTTGCGGTAGAATTTTCTCATCCGTGCGATGCGACGTGGGTCATTTATGTCTCTTAGAATTAAAATTAAGAAACATTATATTTGAAGAGGTCCTCTTGTAGTAGGATGAAACGTCATAATAAAGCACTATTGTTTTGGATTATTATCTGCTCGATCAAGACCAAATTTAACTCCAACTAATAATAATATCAGTCGACCAACTTCTCTACACACAATGCAACTTATTGGATGAATCGGATTGGCCGATTGAGCTGACAAATTGGTCAGTAGGGTCCTAACACTAGAACTATCAAGAGGCATCAAAATGATTCGTTTGGCATTTATTATAATTATAACTCATTTCAGATACATTTTGTTTATTAAAATTTTGTATAACTTTTTCTAAGATATGCAAATAATTAATTCTGTGAAACAGTTTTCTTTTTTCTTTTTTATCTTTTTGTGATGTAAAAATTTATGCAGTATACTTCCATATATCGAGATGAATCATTTTGACCCCCCCCCCCCCCACCCTCCACCCCAGAACATAGGAAAACTTGTGATTTTACAAGTTTCTCATATTGTCCTTGCCTATTCGAATGCATTCTAATAAAACTAAGTATATTTTCGTACATGTACGTTGTACAAAATTACTATAAGAGACATAAATTCTCAATTCATTTTCATTTGCTCAATTCTTCTTTCACTTTCTGCATATTGTTACGTGGCTGTCACAATATCTTCGAGTGTTTATAAACACATATGATCCTTATATATGTCGGTATGCTTTGGTTTTAAGTGCTGTTCCGTTTCACACTTAGTCTCAAAGAAAGACTTACAGAAAAAACATTATTTTGTGCCATAATACTTTTTGAAAATCGAAAGTCTATAATTTTATTATAATCTGCAGAAATATTTGAACCCTCAAAATTACTTCGAAACTATGGGAAGAATTTCACGAAGCAGTAAATTATTGAAAGAAATGAATAATTTCGAGCAAAATTGTTCTGATACAGAGTATGATGAAAGTGATCTAGTTGACAGTAAAAATAAATATCTACCATCACACAACGAAAGTACAAGCGAGTCATCCGATACTAACGGTGAAAATGAAGGACTTCGACGTTTGCGTAAGAAAAGAAAAATTTTTATTTTTTAAATTATTGTTCTTATATTATTATTTTTATCAAGTTTATATGCAACTTTTGTTCTTAAAATAGAAAAATATATAAAAACGTAAATATTGCTATGACTTTTCTTAAATGGCTTAGTAATTTAAGAAACAAGTCATTTTGACCCTTCTGGTAGAAGTAGGCACATATAAGTCAATCGTCGGTAGTTCTAGTGTTGAGCTCTCGAATGTATGGAAGAATGAATATGTGTATGAAAATATGCGTGGCTGGGGCATTGCGGTACTTAAATTTGTACTGTCGTAGAAGAATGTATATTCTGTTCCGGAAACTATATCCTTCATTATTTTTCTACCGTTACTCTCTACACATCCCCATAAATATGAATTGCATAATGTTAGTCTAATAATCGACCAAGCGTGGTCTATCGATGCACTAGATTGAAAACAGATTA
Organism: Ampulex compressa; assembly: GCA_038496175.1. Taxonomy (NCBI): domain Eukaryota; kingdom Metazoa; phylum Arthropoda; class Insecta; order Hymenoptera; family Ampulicidae; genus Ampulex; species Ampulex compressa. The sequence continues at coordinate 69,560 of JBCFXI010000898.1, forward strand.
GATGTAGGTAATATGTTGTACTCATTAAAGGAACTATAATTTCACTGCTTTATAGTTTAAAAGGCGCATTTATTACCGTCTTCCTATATTGTTCGGGAATGTGTATTCATGAAATCATAGAAGCATTATGTATTATATATGGCAATTTTGTAAACACATATAACTATATATTATGCGGAAATATTACGAGAAATGTACGATTTCCAGCATCCGCGTTTAGTTTTATTTACTGAATCGGATCAAATCTAACATCAAGAGGTATTTCCTGTTATTAATCATGATTGTAAAGGTTAAACATCATATGGTGAAAAAAAAACAAAGTTCTTCTGGAAAGTGAGTATTTACTATACATTAACATTTTAGTTTGCTATGTAATATTAACCTTTTTTTTTAAAACACGTTGATATACTAGACATTGCACTAATCATCTACGAACTGTTTAAAGATGAAGACGTGCAGAAATTTTACGTGACAACTTGCTATGTTATATGTCATACGGCAGATAGAATAATGAGGAATATATATTAAATAGTAGACCATAGACGAAACAATGTTAGCGGCGGTTATTAAATAATTAAATAAACGATTACGTGCATTTCGATTTTCTTTTCTATAATGAAAATCATCGTTAACATGCAAAATCTTTGCTCTATGTTGTGAAATTATTGACAAACAACGTAATTTAGATTTAAAAACGTGCCTTGGATAAAAATTGGCAGATACAATCCATGATATACAATAAACTTACACAGTAAAAAATTTAACCGATGCTGAACTGATGCTAAACATGATGCTATTGAATGATTCTATTGATTGAAGACTGGTTAAAAACACGGTGCTAATATGATTAAAAATCTAAAAAACCACGCCACGAATTTAAATAATTCTTATAAGAAATTCTTTACTAGTTATTTTGAATATTTTCGTAATTCTAGTGTTAACGTATATCTTGTTAAATCATCCTTACACTTGGAAGTGCTTCCGAGGGACGCTGAAGCCGAAAACCACCAATGTTAATGACACTAGGGACGTTTGGCCGCGGATAAGGAAAATACTGTGGCACGCTAAACAAAATGAGGCTCAGATGTTTTGACACCTCTTTGATAGGCGGCATGTCCTGACCAAAGTACTTCCTCATGATTATGTCCTGTTTTGGGAGCACTGTATATAAATATTCATATAATATGCGTGATGCGTAATACAAGTTAGTCATTCTTTCCCACAGATTCATGTGATCTGTTTGTCCGAGCAATACATCCGGTGAATAAGCTAGTATAAGTGGATTTCCTGCAACAGAAAAAGATTTTACATGTGACTCTGTTGCTGAAAAGAGTGTGTATAGGGCAACACACGCAAATTATATTTATTTTTGCATTAAGAATAGAGAAAGTAGCGGGAGATAATTTCGCAGATCAATGACAACTGTTTCCCTGTATTCCTGAGTTGCAAAAAGCACAGCTATAATAGTTGTATATGTTGTATCGTAATACTAAATTTTTCCGTTAACAATAAATGATATTTATATCATTTATAACGATAACATTTATGTTATAAAATGTGGGTACCCAAATTTTATGCGGAAAACTTGTACGCACATACATTTTCATTCACGAATGGCTTTAATGAACTAATTGAAGTACATTTTTCGAACATGATTGTTAAATAGCTTAGCAATATTGTGAAAGATGTGATAAAATCTGCTAGCAGATATTTATAATTCAATGCCGGGATTTTCTATTGCAATAGGAAAAAGTAATCAAATAAATTTTAGATGAGAAGACACAAATTCTTCGGAAATCCGTTCGGTAGTATTAGATTGTTTTTATACAAGAAATATTGAATTACGTCCATAAATTAACGATATTCTTTGAAGTAATAATGCTTAACTCCACACGTAAAAACATTAGTAGTTTTAGGAAGGTAGCTCTTTTATAGATTGTACGATAGTGTTCTTTAAATTTGCATTCTGCCGTGGCATACAGAGAATATTTTAGAAAGAGACTGATATAATTATTCATATCAAAACAAGAAAGTTTAATGTAGCTTTACATAACATAGTAATTTTATATTCTCCACCTTTGTTTGACATACAATAGTGTACTGTATTGTGCATTTAAAGGAACACTTAGAAAGATATACTGTATAATTACCGAATATGTAGTGATGAAAGCTCAGCATAGGAAGCGTGGATATGCCGATCATTGGTGCATTGAGTCGAATCGACAACGCATAAATAGCATCGTTCATTAAGCATTGAGCAACTATTAGATCAAACTTTTCCGTGCTGTTCGCTGAAACGAGTCGTTGCATGGCAGGGTGAGAGAGCACTGCCTCGCTCATTATTTCACTCTGATCGGAAACCGCCCTTACAGTTGCCCAAACACCGTCTTTACCGAGTTTGAAGAAATTCATGTTCTTTTGAACCGTATCGCTTACATAATGCAAATTTACTTCGGTGTAATTCTCACGTTTCACATTTTCCCCCGAGTGTGTTGTAAAAATCATTACATCGTGACCCTTTTTTGCCAATTCCATACTGAAACTCCTGAAAATTACCTGAAAGGAACATGTTAGTTAAATAACGGCCTAGTTGTTTGTCCTACGGCCTTTGGAATTTTGCAGTAAATTTATTGGGCGTAGATTATTTTGTCGGTTGCAGTTAATCCTCCTTAACGCACGATATATTCAGAATCAAATAGTGACGTCGCAGTGCTTAAATGCTTTAGAGCTTACATGGAACTTCCTATATTGCCGCATAATGTGAGAATATGCGAACACAAATGAAAATTAAGGTATTATCGTAGCCAGAATTCAAAGTCAATGTTGTTACAGGGGGATAGATTACGAAAAAAATGAAAACGATGTGATACTGATAATACTGCAATCAAAGATATAAGAAAGCTATTTAATATTTGTTGTATTAGTAATACAAGTGCTAGTAGTAGGTCTACAGCGTAGGACAAATTGTGCTTTTCGCAGCTGTACAATTAACACAAGAGTTTGGCTTATCCGCGTGCCTATAAATTTCCTTTAGCAATATTCCTCTTAATTCTGTTAATATTTCTCGAATTATGTTATTTTCAGGAATAATTAAAATAAAAGAATACGTATTCGGTATTCCTATGACACGAACAGGTGTTGTTTTTGACCAGAACATTATTTTCGGTGTGATTATATATTATTATTATATATCTATTACTATATACGGATAATAATCGATTAATCGTGGAACACCATATACCATATAAATAATGTCTCACCATATACCATATAAAATAACGTGTTAACGCACGTCGTTCCTTCACGTAATTTGTATATCGCTTTATAGGACTATCAGGATGACTAGCTGCATATAATGATGTCACACATCAGTATATCGCGGCCTAGGTGATTGGACCTATTTTTTTGCGTTTAGCGTAAGAACGTGATAAGACATATGTATTTTGGTTTGCAAATTTGTTCCTGGCTCACTGCAGTAACGGACTATCCGCGGTATGTGTCATCAATTGCTTTTTTTATCCACGGCAATCATATTATGTGGGCTTCGTGTACTTGGTCTTGAAGAATAATGACATTCTTGCTGTGATAATGGAAGACACCTGGCACCTTGAACGTGGCATAGAAGATCAGATACGGCAACAGGTTGATGTACACATTGCGTTTGACGAAAGATTCGCAGAGTTTCACATTTATGCACTGTCGTAGCAGGACACAACGTATTTCAATTTTAGGCTGCTTAAAATCTTACGATTAAAATGAATAGTCGTACTTTACGGTACGCTTATCGACATACAATGCTCACTTTTGTCACAAAATAATTCACATTTCCATAATTATGAATTAATGCACTGCCTGCCGATATTTCACAAATGTTAAATAGAATATCATATTTTTAGGATATGTTGGACTGCATCATTGTTCCAAATCTACCGGAGCGGTCAAATAAGTGGCTAGTCGTTTCCTAGAAAAATGTCCGTACTTCGAAGAGGGCCATTCTTTGCGATTTTTTATGATTTTACCGCAGTGTGAACTATGCCATCGATCTATTGACATCTGTTTGTAGTACTCTTTTTTATAAAGATATTCTTGGTATACAGAAATACGTCCGGAGAGTGGATTTAATGTTGAATGTCAAAGTTTTTCAGAATTGGATACCCAATTAGCACAATGATTATAGCTACTGGTATTGGTTAGTGGAGGATACGCAGTTGGTTGATCTTCCTTGTGCTTGATGTCGGTGTAAGATTTTCAGGAGAACGTGTGTGCACGCATTATGGACTCCTTAAAGTGCTGCATCAATTATAGGTATAATGTTACCACGTTTTGTCATACGATAATAATTCAAATAATCGTTACCCAAGGCCATTTGATGCAAGCACTACGAGAATAATAGGTAAATGCGGATTATAATGTTATATGTAGCAAATGTATATTTCTCATCGTGAGTGAAAACTTAGCAATCGTTTTCTCATAACACGAAAGGTAATTGGGATGATTATTGTATTGGTAGTAAGCAACGTTGAAAAATTCAAGCTGTTGGATTGCTGGATCGGGACTCGAACCTTTCGCTTTTCGAGCGACTGCTCTGACCATTAAGCTGTCCAGGACCTCCGGTCAAATTATCCCGCAAACGCCCATTTAGGTTATGAAGGAATCCCGATACTGCATTATTGAATGCATACATGCATAAATTACTTGTAATAACACAATGCAAGTATAATTTTTTTTATGAATTAATGCAAAAGCATTTTAAAGATTTAATGTACAATGAAATCATTAGTTGTAATTTGAGCACAATTTTAGAAAAGACGTACGTGCTTTACAGAGCTAGTTTTTCGTTTGTAATAGTGTATGTTTTATAAAATCACGATAAAGTGAGATAAAAGTCACTTGCAATGTCCACACAGGAGTAACAAGCGTTCCACGAAGTTATGGTTTTTGATCATGTTTCCGTTGAATACAAAGCTCTGATGCAATCATTTTGTTAGAGCGTTATAAATCGTATAAGACATATTTCCTCCCTCGAGTGCTACAGTATGTGTCCGAGATGGTTATGACGAAATATAATAAGTGAATCATACAATTGTATGGTAACAGACTACAGTTTCACAAACAACCTTCCCGAATTTGCTTCCATTATTTTCCCAAGACTTCGCCCGTATAACATTATTTTTGCTCTTAAACACTAGGGAAATAAGACTAATGGTATTAACCTGATGACTGCGCGATGGAAAAGGAAAAACACCAAGGATTCGAGCACCATTTACGACCGCTCCCAGGGCGTGTAGAATCACAATGAAGTTAACCACAGTTCGCCACATTTCTCGGATTTTTACAGACATCACGCGCGCATTAACACAATTACTATGGCTGCGTGACGTGGAATGAAGCGCGAAAGGCTAGGCCAGAAGTAGTAAGCCTTGTTATACCTACCGCCCATTTTCGTTTTTACAAGAAAGCATGTGAACGAGACACGATACAGATAATTTATGCCAGTCTTACGGATGAAATTATATGTACGGCGACGTCATAGTACAAAATTTCACACGATTTACTTGTTTCTTGTATTCGTCTCCTTCAAGTTACTAATTCCAGTTTCCTCTGTCAGGATAAATATGATCTGTTATGATGGTGAAAATAAAATCATAATTAGGTATTTATATACATTACACAAATATTTCACTGTTATTTGCAAGTTTTTGTTCTTAAAAAAAGAAATATATGTATTGTGGTATGAAAGTTCGTCTGCGCGATTACGTTCAGGGACAACGAGCACGCTTAGCCATGTTTATTCATGTGACAAAACGGAATTTACAATACACGACTAGCGAACAGTTTGATACGTATTCTATTAATAGACGAGAAATCAATAAAATTACATCCTGAAAATTTTCGTGTGTTTGAACGTAACAATGTCATGATTATTAGTGGTCATCAGTTTTATTTTATGTAGTGATAATAAGGATCTCGGTTTCTTAGGTCAAACGTGTCTGCGCGACACTCCTTTGGCACGAGGCTAATGATTTAGGATCTTTGGGCAAATTTCGAAAGTAACTGAGCGAATTCTCTTACGAAATCGCCGTGATCGCGTGGCTGTTCGGTGTACGGTTCAGGTCCGAATACAGGGATTTGAGGGAAATTGTCAACAGCAGTGAAGTCTTCCTTTTTTATACAGCTCCTTATCGACGATTCTAATTGAAAATACAGTCTTTTAACGTTGGGCCTCTGTCCACTGCGAGATTTACGCTTGAATTTACTTCTCAGCAAACTGACCCTCAGTCTTCCCTATTATACCGATACGCAGTCGAGTGGGCCACAGTCCTTTCGAAGGTAACTTTAGGTTCCGGACGAATCGGAACATTCCATTTATGAAAGAAATTTAATTTTGGTTGATTCCAAATATTTGCGCCTTGTCCGATACGGAGTCGAATGCGCCTCAGATAATCCACAAATATCGTGATGTCCACTACTTAATGGGGAAAAGCTCGGTTAGAGAATAATCTTCCGTCCAGGGATGCTGGCCCTTGCTTTCATTATGCACGAATGACTTAACACGTAACTTCAACGTAAGGAATAATAAGAAGAACTGTTTATACCAATAATCGGGGATCAGGGTGAAACACGTCCGTCTACTTCCGCGTTTCCGAGATACCCCCTTCTTATAAACAAAGTTCCGCTGTTCTTTGGTCGTCGTGGCGTTTGCAGGGGTGGACCCACCATACATCAGGCCCCCGGGTCGAAGCAATGTGATTACAAGACGGCTAAGGCTTACTGATTAGTCTTTTGAACAGGGAGATCGCGGCTCTCACCGGCAGAGCGAAGAGTGTTACCATTCTTTTGAAAAATGAAACTGTTAAGCGGACAAAAGTGAATGACGCGCGTCCTAAAGCCACTGCCCTTTATACCCAGCAAATCTATTTCAGGTTACCCCTTCTCAAAGAAAATTCCACAACGCGACTCGATCCGTCCGAGCCCTTATCGTGCAGGTGTTCAGCTGCGATTCGCCGGAGTACTGGCATTACTGATGTTAGTCAAGTTGCTTGAGAGTTCCGATAACCTCTGCTTCTTTCCTTCGTCCTTGGAATGCCGATTCGGTTACAAGTAAAGAATCCTTAGGATCTGCGAATTTAATTCCCGATCTCCCCTATTTCTTTGCGCCGAAATGGTGCTCGTCGCAATTAATAGATCAGAAATTACTAAAATTACGCTATGAAAATTTCCGTGTGTTTGAACGTAACAAACACAGCGATCTATGTAATTTCTTAATTTAGATTTTACTATATAGGTATAGTTTCATAATCCATGTTCTGATGCATGCAAAACTTTTTAAAATGATTTTATCTTACAAATAAATATTTGTTGAGAATTAGTACGGAAAGTAAGAGTTTTATTTAGCATACAATGGCGCCAAGGCAAAACAACGTTTATTAATAACATACTTGCATTTGTAAAATGTTCTTGATTAATTTACGATTTGCTGCATTCAAATGGTTTTGCAATTGATGGTTAGTATTTTTATTTTTATTATCTTGACATAGTAAGAATCGAAAGCGAAGGATACGATGTATTGAATAACCAGTCATGTAATTCTTCTGCGTTACATACAATTTTTTTTACTTTTTTACTGTTACTTACATGTTGGAAATAGTACGATTAAATTCCTTAACCTTTTCTCAATTCCTTTTCTCCCCTCCTCTAATATTATCGGTATTTGAAATAAAATCAATAGATGTTTAGCTGTATCCCACAAGTAATGCAGTTTTTCATATTAGTCAAAACAAACCACACAATATTTTACGGTTATTGTGTATTGTTACAATATGAATATCGTATTAAAATGTGTAAAAAGTTTTCAATAATTGTGTATCTGTCACACGCGCAACACATAAATTTAACAGTAAAATTACAGGCATTATCGTGATATTTAAAAAGGGTTATTCACTTTTTTAAAAAGGGTTTTCGCATAGTTTGACTATTGGCAGAAGTAGTGATCTATTATATATAGTGCGTGTATAAGGCAGGGTCAATTTCAATCCCGGTTTAACCAAAAGATAATCAATGTACGATGGATTGTAAAAAACTTATCGAAAGGTCCATCGGTATTTCGATGTTTCCAAAGATTGATCAAACTACTGCATTATTTGTGAAACGCTCCGATAATTATCAGGTCGAGTACACGCGGATGAATATCACAAGTACAAAACACCATTTATGATCACCGGTAACTTTACTAACTTCTACACCAAACAAACGCAAGTGCAGTTAAAGACAATGAAAAGTTTAAGATTACTTTTGTTTTCTTGCAAGTTCAACAGACTGCTTGTTGGAACGTCTTCTGAGGCACGCGATTCTTCTCCAGGTGTAACGTAGTAGAGTAAAAATCGCAAAAGAGAGGACGACAAGGCCAAGTAGGATGATCGCAAGTACGTCCAACATCAGAAGCTCGTACCAGGGCATTTCTCTCGATCTGTTCCAAAGGTGCGGGGCCCCTTTGTGACGGATCACGTGCTCGGTCCACCAAATGGCATGTTCCATCGGAGGATGGGGCAAGTCGTGGAACAAGTCGCGGAGTTTTGTCACGGCAGCCTTGTAACTTGTTACAAAAAGTTGAAAAAGTTGAATTACTTTATGTCACTGTAAATATGGATTGAACTTTTGATTACGATACTTTACGGTACTGTATCACCATCATTTTTTATTTATATCGGCTTTTCGATAATTATATTCGTGCTTGCTCGAAGTTGGAGAATTAACTGTTTAGATACAGTGTAGGAGTCACTCGTGATTCAAGCTGTTGTATTGACACGAAACGATGATCGTGTTACTATTGTATGGGAGTAATATGAAGTCTAGTCACGAATGTTTGATTTGTTTCCATCTCAACCAGTATGCTGATAACAACTAGTGTTCTTAATTTCTTCAAAAGCTTTAAAAGCGAAAGACATGCTTCATGAAGTAAAGAATTTATTGCGTATAAAAGTTTTTTTATTACTGTTTTCGCCCATTCTGGTAATGTGAATTGTTGAAAAAGGAAAATTAGAATGTCGAAAACGTGGCAGGTAGGTATCATCTGTACATAAGCAGCAGCAATAGATGTTTATTGATATGCGATTATTGCAAAACATACGTACGTAACACGTATTTGACGCTATGGATAACTATTACATATTATACTTATAACTGCAATAAAAACGACTAAAATAAACATTACTTTTCTTATTCATGAATCTTACCTTAGTATCATCGCGAATACAAGTAATATTGTATAAGCTTGTGCCCAAACACGACGGACCGTGCACTGCGTTGGTGCAATATCGGTGAATAGATCGAGCAAATGTGATTTAGCATTCGCGAAATATCTCCGTGTTTTGTGTTCCGTAAAACCAGAGTTAAAATCCGTTTTAACCTAAACTCCATCCTTACCTTTTGTTTGTGACAACTTCATGAATGGTGCGCTTCAGAGTCTTCTTATCCACCTCGTGGATGATCAATTTTTTTGCCACTGAGAAGGTTACAAGCCTGTTTACGTTCCATGTCTGGTCAGCGAATATCGGAAAGCCGATCATCGGTACTGAGTTATGGATCGCCTCTTCTACACTCTGAAAGCCGCCTTGGGTGATGAACAGCGCGATGTTCGGATGTGCTAAACAAATTGTAGATAGTATTTCGAGCTCGTGCGATTTTTTTTGTTTGGTCGAATTTGGACGATTGTACACTTGTTATGTACACCGTCCTTACGCCTATGGAAGAGGGGAGGTCGAGAGACGAAATAACAAAAATTTATCGGCGCTGAGCGTCTGTAAGTCGAAGCCGTGAAACGGTATCTTAATCGTAGCAAAAAACGACGAGAGGTTCTTAGAGTCCGTAATCATCTCTACTCATCATCAACACCGCGGATTCTGGGACACTCAGACGAGACAAAAATCTAAGACACATGCGATCGATACACGTGCAGGATCAAGTCACACTGTCGTAATTTTTTCGTTAGGAAGGGATCGAATTTGGTCAGTATATAACTCGGTACTTTTGGCCACGGCCTACATTATAACTCGAGTTTGCAATACAGTTAGAGGCAATAGTAAAGTTCGTGACGGTCTCTCGATCTTCCTGATCCCAAAGTCTCTATGAGTAAGGTCCGTTCATGTGTAAAGTGTTCTTCGTTGGGTTTTTCTCCACCAAGTTATACGACAGTAAGATGTACATGAGCGATCTGAGACACACACGCTTCATTTTCGAGAGTTGTGAAATATTTGAATTTCCAACCCGCCTCTATATATTTATTATTTTTTTTTCAAATCGGAATTAGTCGGAGGATCCAAGGCGCATTGGAAAGCACGGCAAAATGCACGATCCATTCTGATCTAACATCGGTTTCAGAAAGCTTGAGGCGCACTCGCTTGCGTATCGGTGGACCCGAAGGGATAAGATTGCTTTGATGAGTATATGTACTTGGCAAAAAGTTTGCGGAGAGCAGAAACCCGAGGTTCATAGATTTTATATTGAACTCGAGAAGTCACTAAAAGCCTTTGTTGTAAAGGAAGGTATCGCTGACAACTAAAATCTTCCTTAACTTCTTAGAGCCATCCCGGAACCTTTTGTCAAACATCCCCATTGCTACGGTGATTTCGTAAGAGAATTTGTACAATCCTTAAAAAATTTCACTCAAAATCACTAATCAATTCGACTCATTCCAGAGAAGTAACGCGTAGGCACGTTTGACCCGAAAAATATTGAAGTCCCGTATCCCTGATAATAATAAATCAGCAAAAGAACGTTAGTTTGTGACACATTTAATTCGCAAATTTCGAAACTCTGAAACTCTGTCCGAGTTTCAAGTCAGTGTTACTTCGTTTTAGACAGTCAGTAATGTCATAATCACCAACGAAAACAGTCGTCAAAGAACTTCTGTTTTTGAGACTTGTACTCAGTTCCAATCGCATCGCTAATTGACTAATGTAGCGATGCAACTAGTTCTTTGGCTATCAATCTGTCACGTCCATTATGTATTTATATCAGACGACGGGCTCTACATAAAAGTTCTTAACCTTCCATTTCATGACACAAGGTGTAGCAAACCCAATTGCTATACTGAAGATGCCAAGCTTCGTTGTTACCCCAAATAATGGTTCGCGTGATTAATTTCATAGCGAATCGTGTTCTTTAGGTGTGATCAAACACACAAAAGCCTAGGCCAGCAGCACAGTCCCAAACTGCAGTTGAACTTCGTCAGACGTCAATCTCCTCGAAGAATATCTGCGAGGAGATTTGTGATGCCTATGAGCCTCAACTCCTGAACAATTCTCAAGTACCTGTTTTATTAAGAACAAGTTGTCCACTGTTGAAAAGTAATCGTCATCAATGAATTTAGTGTGACATTTATTTCTAAAGTCAGCAACTCATTTTTAACCCTTTCGCTCCGAACGCCATATATATCCGTCATCCACGTGGTAACCCACAGCGACGCGCGTCGACTAAATCTAACAACAATCACGACCTAGTTTTTGAATAACAGATTACGAATAATTAAATATGTTAGAGTACCTATTAAGTGCCATAATGGAATAGAAAATTAAGAATAGAGCAAACATTTTTGTACTGGTACGTCTGCTTTCTATCTAAAAGTTTTAAAATATTAATTTAAATAGTATTTTACTTTATAATAGTAATAAGTATTATAATATACTTTTTCTTTCAATTTAGAATTCAGGTTTTGCCATTCTCAAAATGATATCAGGAAAATTGCAACTGATGAACACATTCGATAAATTAGAAATTGAATTCGACACTCAATTAAATTATTCATCAGTGTATATTATATATTATTCTTTTACTATTTTTAATTGTTAATCAGACTCTTCAGACTCATTGTATAAGTTCACATCCTTTATGTAGAAATGATCGGTATGTTGTTTCAAAGAAAATCCCTTGTCTTCTAAGGTACACGCGCAATGTGTACACCTTCCCCGCGGGCGTCCTCTTCGGTGGTGGAACTACGTCGGACCGAATCGCCGTAGCAAAAGGATTAATGCAGATTTCCTCGGACCTTTCTAGTCGCTCAATATGCATAGATGACAAATGATACGCGGCCATAGAGTTCACGCATCTCGGTATTGTGCGTAGTCAAGTTACATTAGGATGATGAGCACTAACCTAGAACTGCTTCTTGCGGTAGCCACTTCCTCAGAATAAGGTTGTGCGGCGTATCAGGCAGATTGTCGACCTCATATTTCCAAAGAATAGTATAGGGTAATTCCGCAAATGCTGATAGGAAGACGTTTAGCACCTTTTTTGGAAGATCTTTACTTTTAACATTCGAGCCCAAACTGAAGTAAATAAATCCTTCTTTTGCATCGTCCAAGATTGTTTTCAAATCCTGCAGCAATGTGAAAAATGTATCTCTTACAGTTATTCTTCAGAACCAATTCTGTTGCCGGCAATAGTTGCATTCCGTGACTTGCTCACTTTAACAGCGAATTATGACACTCTTGTATCTGACTCTGTTACAAGTAGCGTTTCTGGCGCGCGGCATTTCTACCAATATTAATTTATTATAGCAATCATATGAGACAACTGTGTTGTAATCCACACAGTTGCAGTAAATATTATTATGTGTAATTAATTTAATATATGATAAATATGTTGGGTAGATATAAGGCATCCTAAAAATTGTGTTGCGGGAGACGCAGTCTTATAGCCGGAGGTTCGCTTCTTTCGAGATCAGATTATACATACAAATTGCATAGAAATTTCCAGTGTCGTAAAGGCCTCTATAGAACCGGTGATTTGCACGTATTGTAATCTATTTATTTATTTTTTTTTTTAATTCATGTCTAGCAACTACTACTAAGGTCATTTGGCCTAGGACCTACTTTTTGCAAGGTGACTTTCTAATCATCAGAGTTACAGTATTCATATCATATGGAAAATCAAAGGTGATAGGCGGAATTCCAACTCTGGTTTCGCGCGTGGTAGTCCAAGCCTATATCCATTACACCACCGAAGCTCTACGTAATTTATCAAGAGGCAGTCAAGTCCAAGAACGTATATTCGAGAAGAGAGCGTTTCTTCAGATAAAACATAAGTTCGTTTTCGTTGAAGCACCGAAAAACAGGAATAAACTCAAGAGAATTATTCCTCGACGCATATATTGTACCCGGACTTTCGGATTTTTTGATTCTTTTATATCGCTTTTCTTTGTCCGAGTCACAGCCCAACGGTCTAAGTAGATGGTGGATACAGACGATAGATGCTCAACGCGTGGTATTCGAGCCTTCTTGGATAAACAGAGACGGATCGCGGTTTGCTATATCGAAATGAAAGGTTATTGTTTTGTTATTCTATCACCCGAGATTCTATATGCGTGTCTTTCAGTTACGAATATGCGTTGGCAATATTTAAATAAATCGAGAGAGGCTCAAGGTCTTCAGTTCTTATTTGTACACACGATTCCTCGGTTTGAAGTGTCCGTAAGAGCCGCGAATACTAGCGGTTTTCCTCGATACCCGAAAGAAGGTTTGACTTAGCTGCCCGTCGTTTCTCGTCCACTAATTGAAAGACTTTCATATCCGACGCGCGATACGCAAGAGATATATCAAGACTAGAAATACCGACCACTTTCGGGACATATCTAAAATACTGCATAGAACTTTAAAAAAGAGGAAACAAAGGGAAATTTTAAGAAATCAATATAATGACCTAAATACTTTCCATGAAAATCATGGAAAATCTCAGAACATGCATGGTTATGAAGCGCTACGGTTTTATAAGGAAATAACTGACCGGTCATTTATACTAGTTTGGTGGTTCCAGTGTTAAATGCTGCCAATTTAAGTGACTACCGAAAACCGGATGGTCGATCTTGGGATCGATAAGGGTAGCGCATGCGTACAAGCCGTTCCTGTCGCCTACGAGCGATATTCCTATTGCGGTTCACCGACATAGGTGGGCAGCACGTATGTATTGTACTGTGGGACAAGAGAATCTCCTACTAACGCATCGTATCAAATATAGCGATACACACTGAATCATTAATTTGTTCCTCGATCTCTGAAGGGGGATAAAGAGAAGCTGGAATACGATCGCGGTGGTACCAGGCGACAGGGACCGACTAGACCTGATTTATCGACTGTACGATAGATGTGCGCGCGATTTATAAACCACGCATAAATTTACAACTATTGCTCTTCTAATACGCATTGACATATATAATTGTATTATTTATAGAAACGTGCATACATGTTGTTCTAAGGTATTCTTCATTGCTTCTCTTCTCTTAATGTTCGGTTTGGGAGAAGAATTATTCGGTTCCGGAGCAAAATGATATTTTATTAATAAAGCGATGTTTCGTCTCAGCGTGCGGAGTCCTTATCAAGCTACAATATAAAGAGACTTAGACTTAAAGGTTGTATCAGTGATAAATTATAACCGGGTCGAATAAATAGAATATTTAAGAAAGCCTACCTATGTTGAATAAGACAATATTTGAATTTGAATCGTGTGAACCGTTTGGACGTACAGTCGTGCGTCGATGAGGTTTGTTTGGAGGTATAACTAGACAACATTTCGTATTGGACATAAGATCAATATGCCGGTTGCGCGGAAGAACTATTACTTACATGCCGAAATTTTTAATTCTGACTGCAAATTTCAAACAATAGCTATGAACATGGTGGTCCTGAGGAGAGTTTCTTCGATCAACGATCTAGAAAGGTGAGTTAAAATGATAAAAGTGATAATAAGATGTTTTGGAGTGTTGGAGATTTACTTACGGAACGGAGTATCTTATAGTACATGTAGATAGAATAAAATGAACGTTGTTGATGTGGTAGTGGTGACTGTAGGAAATGAACAAATTTTTGAGTCAATGTTGGGACTTCTCCTCAGGACCACTCTACATTCATGAGGTGATTGATGCTTCGTCTATGACGTCTAGAACGTGACTGAGGAAAGCGGTGAAAATTTATGGAAAATAGGACAAGCATTTTAAAGATGTCTATGTATTATATGTTCGAGATGCAAAAGATAGCCGTTTAAATTTTAATTATTGAAATGTGGTGTTACGTGTAATGCTGGTTTGTAGTGTTGTTTCAGATTGTGTGTTACGAGTGCATTTCAGATTAAGAATAGGATCACAAGCTCTATTTAAGCGCACAGTATCTGTTTCCAAATCAATGGTATGTGGGTAGGATTTAATGTAGAACATCTCACTAAATAATATGTTTTTATATGATGGTTCTATGTCTAAAATTATTGTATTTTTAAAATCAAATTGGTGGTTGTTATCTATGCTGTGAGTTGCTATTACAGAGATCTGGTTATTGTCATTCAAAACTGATTTCATGTGTTCCTTGATGCGTGTTCGGAATATTCTGCCGGATTGTCCTACAAATGTACCATTACAATTTTTGCATTGTATTCTACAGATTCAATGTAAGTTTGTTGGTTGTATTATAATTAACATAAGCCACTGATGTCCCATCTCCTTATATTAAAAATAAGTTATATTATGTTCTATAATGTTATGTTTGCACATTTCTATGAATAATACAACTAAATAGGTTGATGAGTTTTATAGCGACCGTGATTATAAATTCGGCGCTGTTTATAAATTGCGCACGTATCGATCATATGTTCGATAAATCAGAATCAGTCGGTCGCTGTCGCTTGATGCCCTCTTGGTCATATTCCATGTTCTCCACCCTTGAAGGGTCCACCCTTGATGAATCATTAACAAACGACATAAATACGTAGGATAGAAGTTAGCAGTAGCAATCCATGATACGCAATAAACTTATGAATGGAAAATCGGTTGATAATATTAAAAAATTAGAACCGATGCTAAACATGATGCTATTGAATGATTCAACTGATTAAAGACTGATTAAAAATATGATGCTAAAATGATAGAAAACCTAAAAAACCTACTCACGAATTCGATTATTTTTTATAAGAAATTGCTGACCAGTTATTTTGAATATTTTCGTAATTCTAGTGTTAACGTATATCTTGTTAAGTCATCCTTACACTTGGGAGTGCTTCTGAGCGACGCTGAAGCCGAAAACCACCAATGCTGATGACGCTAGGGACATCTGGCCGCGGATAAGGAAAATATTGTGGCACGCTAAACAAAATGAGGCTCAGATGTTTTGACATCTCTTTGATAGGCGGCATGTCCTGACCAAAGTACTTCCTCATGATTATGTCCTGTTTTGGAAGCACTGTATATAAATATATATATAATTCGCGTGATATGTAGTATAAGTTAGTCATTCTTTCCCACAGATTTATGTGGTCTGTTAATCCCAGAAATACATGCGGCGAATAAGCTGGTTCAAATGGATTTCCTACAACAGAATAAGACTCCACATATGGCTGTGTTGATTGCTGACAAGATTGTGTGCAAGGTAACACGCACAAATTATATTTATTTTTGCATTAAGAATAGAGAAAGTAGCAGGAGACAATTTCAAAGTTTACCGACAACTATTTCCCTATACTCCTGTGTTTCAAAAAGCACAGCTGTAATAGTTCTTTTCTAAAGGATGCTATATTTTTCCTTTAACAATAAATGATATTTTAATTGTCTTATATATCGGGCACATTAAAAGCTAAACGTTATTTAAAGCTCTCAATCTTATACAACGTGTGGCACCAAACCATTTTATGCGCAAAAATTGCGCGCACAAATATATTCATTCACGATTGGCTTAAATAAACTAATTGATGTGAATTTTTATGAACGTGATTGTTGAATTGGAATCTTTAAACTCCTATTGTAATAGGAAAAAGGAATCAAATCAATTTTAGATGAGAAGACACAAATTCTTCCGAAATCTGTTCGGTGGTATTATTGTTTTTATACAAAGAATAATGAACAACGTCCATTCTTTGAAGAAATAATGCTTAATTCCACACATAAAAACATTAGTAATTTAAGGATGGTAGCCCTTTTATAGATTGTACAATAGTGTTCTTTAAATATCTTTCTATCATTGCGTACCGAGAATATTTTAGAAAGTGACTGATATAATTATTCATATCAAAACGAGAAAGTTTAATGTAGCTTTACGTAACTTACATACAAACGACAAACGTACGTAACGACAAACAATACGTAACGACAAACAATAGTGTGCTGTATTGTGCATTTTAAGGATTGTTTAGAAAACTGTATTATATAATTACCGGCTATGTAGTGATGGAATGCCAGCATAGGAAGCGAAGATATGCCGATCATTGGTGCATTCAATCGAATGGATAATGCATAAATAGCATCGTAGACAAAGCATTGAACAACTATTAGGTCAAACTTTTCCGTGCTATTGGCTGAAATGAGTCGTTGCATGGCAGGGTGAGAGAGCACTGCCTCGCTCATTATGTCGCTTTGACCGTAAACTGTATTTACAGGTGCCCAAACACCCTCTTTAGCGAGTTGGAAGAAATTCATGTTCTTTTGGAACATATCGCTTACATAATGCAAATTTACTTCGGTGAAATTCTCACTCTTCACATTCTCCCCCGAGTCTGTTGTGAAAATCATTACCTCGTGACCCTTTTTTGCCAACTCCATACTGAAACTCCTAAAAATTACCTGAAAGGAATATGTCAGTTAAATCACGGCTCAGTTGCTTGCCACAAAACATTTTGGAATTTTGTAGCCACGTTATTGGATGTAAATTATTTTGGCGGTTGCAGTTAACCCTCCTTAACGCACGATAAATTCAAAATCAAATAGTTACTTTATAATTTATAAGTAAAGGCAATAGCAAAAGACAATGCCTCAGAAAGATCGTGATATTTATTGTCTGTAAGGCACATTGATACAAACTGCTATTTACGTATGAATTTTAACACGTTAAGCGCACGTCAGACACCGTTGACTGACAGCGCACTAGTAAGCAACGCACGTGGCCTGACGGGGATTATCTCATAAATTCGCGTGGCATTCAACGTGTTAAAAACGTAAATGTAATTTATTAAAACAAGCTAATCAAAGGTGAAGGTTGCTCGTGCATCGATTACAGAAGATTGTAACTTTTCGTGTCAAATTCTTTACCATCTTTGAAGCTAACATTCGTGAATTTGTATTACAACATTAAGAATATAAGCGAACTCGGGATACGAATCCAAACATGTGATTGGAAAAAGTTATCTGACCCATCCGTTTATACTCTGACTCGCCTATCGCCAAGCAGCTCAGAGTGGCCCGCTTACGACCTACTGGGGCGTGAACGGAAGGGCACGTAAAATCGGCGTGGCGCTTAACGTATTAACGCACGTCGTTCGTTCACGTAATTTGCATCTCGCTTTACAAAACTATCAGGATGACTAATTGCATACAATGATGTCACATATCAGTATATCGCAGCCTAGATAATTGAATCTATTTTTTCGCGTTTAGCGTAAGAACATGATAAGATATATGTATTTTGGTTTGCAAATTTGTTCCTGGCCCACTGCAGTAACCGACTATTCGCGGTGTATTTCGTCCATTGCCTTTTCTATCCACGACAATCATATTATGTGGGCTTCGTGTACTTGATCTCGACGAATAATGACATTCTTGCTGTGATAATGGAAGACACCTGGCACCTTGAACGTGCCATAGAAGATCAGATACGGCGACAGGTTGAAGTACACATTGCGTTTGTCGAACGATTCGCAGAGTTTCACATTTACGCACTGTCCTAGCAGGACAAAACGTATTTCAATTTTAGGCTGCTTAAAATCTTACAATTAAAACGAATAGTCGTACTTTACGGTACGTTTATCGACATACAATGCTGCCTTTTGTCACAAAATAATTCACATTTCCATAACTATGAGTTAATGCACTGCCTGTCAATATTTCATAAATGTTAAATAGAATATCATATTTTTAGGATATGTTTGACTACATGATTATTCCAAATCTACCGAAGCGGTCAAATAAGCGGCTAGTCGTTTCTTGGAAAAATGTCTGTACTTCGAAGAGGGTCACCCTTTGCGATTTTTTATGATTTTACCGCAGTGTGAACTATGCCATCGATCTATTGACATCTGTTTTTAGTCCTTTTTTTTTATAAAGATATACGTGGTATACAGAAATACGTCCGGAGAGTGAATTTAATGTTGAATGTCAAACTTTCTCAGAATTGGATACCCATTATGACAATGATTATGGCTACTGATATACACGGTTACTGGAGGATACGCAATTACAGTTGAGTTTCCTAGTGTTCGATGTCGGTGTAAGAATTTCACGAGAACGTGTGTGCACGCATTACGGACTTCTTAAGGTGCTGCATCAACTATAGGTATAATGTTATAACGTTCTGTCATACAATAATAACTTAAGTAACCTTTACTTAAGGCCGTTTGATGCAAACACTACGAAAATAATGAATGCGAAAACTGTCTAGGACCTCCGGTCAAATTATCTCGCAAACGTCCATTTAAGTTATGTTTATTAATCCTGATACTGCATTATTGAATGCATACTTGCATAAACTACTTGTAATAAAACAATGCTAGTACGATTTTTTTTATGAATTAATGTAAAAGCATTTTAAAGATTTAATGTACAATGAAATCATTAGTTGTAATTTGAGCACAATTTTAGAAAAGACGTACGCGCTTTACAGAGCTAGTTTTTCGTTTGTAATAGTGTATGTTTTAGAAAATCACGATAAAATGAGATAAAAGTCATTTGCAATGTTCACACAGGAGTAACAAGCATTCCACGAAGTTATGGTTTTTGATCTTGTTTCCGTTGAGTACAAAGCTCTGATGCAATCATTTTGTTAGAGCGTTATAAATCGTGTAAGACATATTTCCTCCCTCGAGTGCTACAGTATGTGTCCGAGATGGTTATGACGAAATATAATAAGTGAATCATACAATTGTATGGTAACAGACTACAGTTTCACAAACAACCTTCCCGAATTTGCTTCCATTATTTTCCCAAGACTTCGCCCGTATAACATTATTTTTGTTCTTAAACACTAGAGAAATAAGATTAATGGTATTAACCTGATGACTGCGCGATGGATAGGGAAAAACACCAAGGATGCGAGCACCATTTACGACTGCTCCCAGGGTGTGCAGAATCACAATGAAGTTCACCGCAGTTCGCCACATTTCTCGGATTTTTACAGACATCACGCGCGCATCAACACAATTAGCATGGCTGTGTGGCGTGGAATGAAGTACAAAACACTAGACCAGGAGTAGTCAACCTTTTTATACCTACCGCCCATTTTTGTTTTTACAACAAAGCATATGAACGAGACAAGATACAGATAATGTATGCTAGTCTTATGGACAAAATTATATGTATGGCGACGTCATAGTACAAAACTTCACAGGATTTACTTGTTTCTTGTACTCGTCTCCTTCAAGTTACTAATTCCAATTTCCTCTTTTAGGATAAATATTGTCTGTGTTGATGATGAAAATAAAATCATAGTCAGGTATTTATATACATCACACAAATATTTCACTGTTATTTTCAAGTCTATATTCTTAAAAAAAAGAACGATATTTATTGTCGCGTGAAAGTTTGTCTGTGCGATTATGTTCAGGGACAACATGCACGCTCAGCCATGTGTATTCATGTGACAAGACGGAATTTACAATACACGACTAGCGAAACAGTTTGATACGTGTTTTACTAATAGATGAGAAATCACTAAACTTACGTCCTGAAAATTGTCGTGTGTTTCAACGTACCACCCGAACGTTAAACACAACCATGTATGTAATTTTTTTGTTTAGATTTTACTAAACAGGTAAAATCTCACAATCTCTATGATCTAATTCATGCAGACCTTTTTAAAATAATTTTTATCCTTCAAATTAATATTTCTTGAAAATTATTACGAAACGTAAGAGTTTTATTTGGCATACAGCAAAGGCGTCAACACAGAACAACGTTTATTAATATTATGCTTGCATTCGTGAAACGTTCTCTATCAGTTTAGTATTCGCTGCATTCAAATGGTTCTGCAATTGATGGTTAGTATTTTTATTTTTATTATCTTGACATAGTAAGAATTGAAAGTGAAGGGTACGATGTATTGTATAACCGATCTCGTAGTTTTTCTGCGTTACATACCATTTTTTTTACTTTTGTATTGTTACCAACATGCTGGAAATATGATCGTTAATTTCCTTAACCGTTTCTCAATTGCTTTGTTTCCGATCCTCTAATATTATCGGTATTTTAAATAAAATTAATAGATGTTTAGCTATATCCCATAAGTAATACAGTTTTCCTTATTAGTGAAAACAAATCACACAAAATTTTACGGTTATCGTGTACTGCTAAAATATGAATATCATATTAAAATGTGTAAAAAATTTTCGATAATTGTGTATCCGTTAACCGCGTAACACATGCATTTAAGAGTAAAATTACAGACGTTATCGTGACATTTAAAAAGGGTTATTCACTTTTTTGAAAAGAGTTTTCACTTTAGTTTTGATTATTGACAGAATTGGCGATCTACTATATATGGTACGAGTGTAAGGCAGGGTCAATTTTGTATTCCGGTTTAATCAAAAGGTAAATCAATGTACGACCAATTGTAAAAAACTTATCGAAAGGTCCATCGGTATTTCGTTGTTTCGAAACATTGATCAAACTACTGCATTACTTGTAAAATGCTCCGATAATTATCAGGTCGAGTACATGCGGATGAATATCACAAGTACAAAACACCATTTATGATCACCGGTAACTTTATTCATTTCTACACCGTACAAACTCAAATTCAGTTAAAGACGATGAAAATTTTAAGATTACTTTTGTTTTCTTGCAAGTTCAACAGACTGCTTGTTGGAACGTCTTCTGAGGCACGCGATTCTTCTCCAAGTGTAACGTAGTAGAGTAAAAATCGCGAAAGAGAGGACGACAAGGCCAAGTAGGATGATCGCAAGTACGTCCAACATCAGAAGCTCGTACCAGGGCATTTCTCTCGATCTGTTCCAAAGGTGCGGGGCCCCTTTGTGACGGATCACGTGCTCGGTCCACCAAATGGCGTTTTCCATCGGAGGATGGGGCAAGTCGCGGAACAAATCGCGGAGTTTTGTCACGGCAGCTTTGTAACTGCATAGTAATGCAAGAGAAAAAGTTGTATTACTTCGCGTTGCTGTAAATATGGATTGAACTTTTGATTACAATACTGTAACACCATCATTTTTTATTTATATCGGCTTTTCTATAATTATATTCGTGGTTGCTCGAACTTGGTGAATTAACTGTTTAGATACAATGTAGGAGTCTTAGTTGCGGGCAGTCGATAGCAATGATACCAGGACGTGGGATTCTCTCCCACGTGGAAACTTTCGTGCGCATGCGCATGCGACGTCACGTCGTTACAGCGGTTGTTTCCATGGTTGTATCTATATGCAACAGTAGGTACGCGTAAGGGGCCCTAATTTTTACCGTATTGCAATTGTCACGGGGGTCTAACGATTCCTCATATTTGAGTAAAGTATGTACGTTACTGAGGACATGCGTGGGAAAAATCTCACGCCCTGGCATCAACGACTTAGTAATGTGTTGCAAGGATGAAAAGATCGGTGTAAATATAAAATACAATGCTTTAGTTAATGTGGCTTGTGCAGTTTTTTTTTATGTATGCCTTGCCCTGAAAAACCACTACATTTCAATAATTATATTCGAGGTTGCTCGAACTTGGAGAATGCAGGAGTCACTCATGATTCGAGCGTTGTTACGAAGCGATGATCGCGTTACCACTGTATGAGAGTAATATGAAGTGTAGCCACGAATGATTGGTTTGTTTGCATTTCATCCGGCATACTGATAATGACTCGTATTCTTAGTTTCTTTGAAAGCTTTGAAAGCGGAAGATGTGCTTCATGACTTCAAGAATTTATTGCGTATAAAAGTTTTTTTTCTTATTGTCTTTGTTTATTCTGGTAATGTGAATTGTTGAAAAAGGAACATTAAAATGTCGAAAACGTGGCAAGTATCATTTTCGCATTCGCAACAACAATAGATATTTATTTATATACGATTATTGTAAAACATACGTACGTAACACGTATTTGACGCTATAAATAGCTATTACATATACTTATAACTGTAATATGAACGACTAGAATAAACAATTATGATTTAGAATTAGCGAAATATCTCCGTGTTCCGTAAGGCTAGGGTTAAAATCCGTTCTAACCTAAACTCCATCATTACCTTTTGTTTGTGACAACTTCGTGTATGGTGCGCTTCAGAGTCTTCTTGTCCACCTCGTGGATGGACAATTTTTTTGCCACTGAGAAGGTTACAAGCCTGTTTACGTTCCAAGTCTGGTCACTGAGTATCGGAAAGCCGATCATCGGTACTGCGTTATGGATCGCCTCTTCCAGACTCTGAAAGCCGCCTTGGGTGATAAACAGCGCGATGTTCGGATGTGCTAAACAAATTGTAGATAGTATTTCCAGCTTGTGCGACTCTTTTCGATTGATAGAATTTCGACAATTGTAAATTTAATCCGTAAATTTCAAAACTCTAAAACTCTCCCCGAATCGATTCGTGTCACAATCAGTCGTCAAAGAACTTCCGTCTTTGAGACCTATACCCATTTCCGATCGCATCGCTAATCTATTAATGTAGCGAGACAACTAGTTCGTTGGCTCTCAATCTTTCGCGACCATTATGTATTTATATCAGACAACGGGCTCTACATAAACGTTCTTAACCCGATTGCTATACTGAAGATGCCAAGCTTCGATGATACTTCAAGTAATGGTTCGCATGATTAATTTCATAGCGAATAGTATTCCATAGGCGTGAACGAGCACACAAAAGCCTAGGCCAGCAGCACAGCCCCAAACTCGAGTTGAATTTTGTCAGACGTCAATCTCCTCGAAGAATATCTGCGAGGAGATTTGTGACGCCTGCGAGCCTTAACCCATGAACAATGCTCAAATACCTGTTTTATCAAGAACAAATTGTCCACTGTTGAAAAGTAATACTGATGAATGAATTTAGTGTGACATTTATTTCTAAAGTTAGCTACTAATCTTTAATCTTTTCGATCCGTACGCCGGATATATCCGGTAACCGCATAATGAACCCCTGGTGACTTTCGCCGGATATATCTGGCATGCATAATATAACCCAAATTTGACATCAACATCGACCTAATTTTTGAATAACAGATTACGAATAACAGAATATGTTAGAATAACTATTAATTGTCATAAAGGAATGGAAAATTGAGAATAGAGCAAACATTTCTGTACTGGTACGTCCGCTTGCTGTCTAAAAGTATTCTCATGTCTGAGTAGTATTATAATTTACTTTTCATTTCAATCAAGAATTCAGGTTTTGCCGTTCTCAAAATGATATCACGAAAATTGCAACTGTTGAACGCATTCGATAAATTAGACATTGAATTGAACACTGAATTAAATTTTTAATCGGTGTGTGTTATATATTATTGTTTCCCTCTTTTTAATTGTTAATCAGACGCTTTAGACCCATTGTATAGGTTTATATTCTTTATGTAGAAACTATCAGTATATTGTTTTAAAGAAAATCCCCTTTCTTCCAAGATACACGCGCAATGTGTACACATTCGGCGCAGGCCTCCCGTTCGGTGGTGGCACTACGGCGGGCCGAATGGCCGTAGCGAAAGGGTTAACGCGGGTTGTCTTGGACCTTTCCAGTAACTCAATATGCGTAGATGGAAAATGATACGCGGCCATACAGTTCACGCACCTCGATATTGTGTGTAGTCAAGTTGCATTAGGATGTTGAGCACGAACCTAGAACTGCTTCTTGCGGTAGCCACTTCCTCAGAATAAGGTTGTCCGGTGTATTAGGCAAATTGTCAACCTCAAATTTCCAAAGAATGGTATAGGGTAATTCCGCAAATGCTGATATGAAGACGTTTAGCACCTCCTTTGGAAGATCTTTGCTTTTAATATTCGATCCCAAACTGAAGTAAATAAATCCTTCTTTCGCATTGTCCAAGATTTTTTTCAAATCCTGCAGTAATGTGAGAAATGAGTTTTTTTTTTACAGTAGTCGTTCAGAACCGATTCTATTAATGGCAATAACTGCATAACGTGATTTGCTCACTTCAACAATAAATTATGACATTCTTGTATCTGACTCTGTCACATGTAGCGTTTTTTGCACGCGGCATTTCTACCAATATTAATTCATTATAGCAATCATATGAGACAACTGTTTCGTAATCCACATAGTTGTAGTAAACGTATTATTATGTGTAATTAATTTAATACATGTTAAATATGTTGAGTAGATATAAGCCATCATAAAAATTGTGTTGCGGTAAACGCAGTCTTACAGCCGGAGGGCTGCATAAAGGTTTCCAGCGTCTTAAAGGCCTCTATAGAACCACTAATTTACACGTATTTTAATTGATTAATTAATTTTTTTTTAATTCATGCCTGGCACCTACTATTAAGCCTAGGACCTTTTTTTTTTAAGGTGATTTCCTAATCACCAGAGTTACAATATACATATCATATGGAAAAATCAAAGGCGATGGGCGGGTTTCGAACTCTGATCTCGCGCGTTGTAGTCCGAGCCTCTATTCAATACACCACCGCAGCTCTATCTAATTTATCAATAAGTAGCCAACGTTAAGAACGTACATTGGAGAAAAAAGCGTTTCTTCAGATAAAACATGAGTCCGTTTTTGTCGAAGCACCGAAAAACAGGAATAACCTCAACAAAATTATTCCTCGATGCATATATTGTAACCGTAATATTGGGTTTTTTGTTGCTTATACCGTCTTCCTTTGTCTGAGTCAAAGTCTAACAGCCTAAGTAGATGGTGAATAAAAACGATAAAAACGCTCAACGCGTAGTATTCGAGCTTTCTTGGATAAACAGAGACGGATCGAGGTTTGCTATAGCGAAACCAAATGTTATTGTTTTGTTAGTATTTATTATTTGCCTACGGACATCCGGAATTCTATGTGCGTGTCTATCAGTTAAGAATATGCGTTGGCAATATTCAAATAAATTGAAAGAGGCTCAAGATCTCCTGTTCTTATCCTTTTTTTTTTTTTTTAATTCATTTTTCGGCACCGACTGCTAAGGTCATATGGCCTAGGACCTACTGTTTAAGGTGGATTCCGAACCACCAGAGCTACGGTATACCATATCACATAGA